>JAJPUD010009763.1:0-23585 GCA_023553655.1 Myrmecobius fasciatus | reverse complement strand
ATCTTCAAAGAAAGCCTTGTGACATGGAGACCAGGTTATGTCTCTCTTTGGGGCTTTTTCTGGAGTTGCTTTACCTTTAGGGGCCTCAGGATTTGAGGTCTGTTCTTCCCTCTCTCCATAAAAGTTGTCTATGGTGAGAGCTCTTTTTGGTTTTTTATTCATTTTTTTAAAGGTATGAGGTCTGTTTAAGGCAAAGGTGGGACAGCTGCTTTAATTTGCCCTGGGGCAGTTCTGCTGATTGAATTATTTCAGGTACTTGGCAGCTCTGCTGATTGAATTATTTCTGGTGCTCATCAGTCCTGTTGATTGATTGATCACCCTAGGGTGTTGCATAATGGCAGCTAGGTCTGATGCTCATCAGGGGTTCAGTGGTTCACAATCTACCCCCCACAAAAGGCAGACCCTCCAAACCACCTGCCCATAATCAGGACAGATTGGCCCAAGAGGACCCCAGAAGACTCCCAGGTGTGTGAAAAGCACAACGCTCCCACTCCTGTTCCAACTCCTGTTCCAGCTCCCTGCTCCAGCTCCCTGCCCTGGTCTCCCTGTGCTGCAGTCTGGGTTCAGCAGACCACCCCCCTGCCCAATTAAAATAGACCTGTTTTGAGGTTCTTCCAGAGTATCTTCTTCTAGAATCGCCTTGTCCTCCAAATATTGTGGATTTTTTTTTTGCTTCAAAATCAGTCTAGAGGCTTCATATGCTGTTGGTTTGAGGGAAGGTTAGAGGAGGTTACAGAGACTCCTGTCTGATCTCTGCCACCATGGCTCCACCCCCGGAACGAAGTCGAGTGTACACATTTTTAAAAAGAGTATTGTTTTTCTTTCTTTTTTTCTAGGTGGAGGGGACATGGTGAGAGGAAGTACATTTTTATCAGTTAAAATTAAGAAAAAAACAAATTACAAAATACTCTATAAATGTTTAAAGCTACTATTGTTTTAATCATCCTGTCATTCAGTTCATACTAACAGAATCCCTGGAAGTATTTGCTACTGTCTCTGAGGAAAAAGTGACAATTCACCATCATCTTTGCAATAGGATACCTGGTTGGCATCTGTTGTGAAGCTCCAGGGAACCACTTTTTCTCTTAGAAAAAGCAATCCTCACTTTCCCAAATGCTATCTAATTGTTTCTTCACAAGTGATGGCAAGGTTTGGCAATGATACATTAACACATCACATACAATCTTTGTATGCCTTCTCCTCAAAGAATGATTCCATAGCCTGCATCTCTTCTTCCTATTAATTATCTTGTATTCTGGCAGATGGGGATGGATTAACTTATGGGTAAGAGCTATGTGATAGAGAATCAATAATGCAAGCTTAAATCTATTGTTGATAGCTAGAAGAGAGGGAGGAAATAGGATGAATGAATCCACGATTGGCTGACAATTTAATTGCACGTAGATTGGTGGTATGGGTTAGGGTCAAGAGAACAAGATTCTAGTGGGATTGAATCTTGTTTGGCTCCCTGCATTGTCTGCTCTGAGCCTTGGCTCTGTTCTTGTAAATGACTGGAGCTGGTGGAAGGACTGTCCATCATGCAATGAGAGGAATCCTATCAGAATCATTTACATGATTCTCTGTCCACTACTAGCTTGATATAAAATGACTTCTCTAGTTGCTGATACATAGATTGTCCATCTCCTGGGAGTCTGCTTTCAAGAGATGCATGGCTCCTTGTGAAGCTGAGGTAGGGAAAATGAAGAAAGCTCTTAAGGAAGCCTGAAAAGTGTGCTGCTAGCTGTTTCTCTTTTAAAACATCTAGATTCTATGCATGGGGAGGGGAGAGGAATGGGTAATAGCATGCTGTGGCTGTTTTGATCACATTTGAAACCCTTATTAGTCATCGTCCTTCATTCCTGAATGAGCAAGCAACAGGCCCTGCCTCCCTGCTCCATCCCTTCTGTTTGGGCTCTGGGGTGTAAAAGCCATAAAAATCACAAGTGTCATTTCTATCCATTAAAATGATTGGTATGATGGTCTGGATGACTTAGGAGCTAGATAATCGCCAGTGATTTCAGAGGTTTCAGGGTCAGTGGATCAACACCTGATAGGGTCAGTAATGTCTGATGGGCTGACAAACATTGGAAAGATATCACAAAAAAAAACGATCATCTTAATTCAGTGAGGAAGAAAAACAGGTCCCTATATACAACCCATAGTGGCAAAGAAATGGTAGGTTGTATTCCTATATAATTCTTAACTTACATAATAAAATGAATAATAATAACAACAATAATAACAACAAAAGACAAAGTGAGAGACTATGGGCATAGGAAAAAATGAAGTTGTTAGGCCTTTGACAAATGCAGGGGAAGTGAGGCAGAAGACAAATGGAAATACTCTTCTTTTCTCCTCTTACCATGTAGAGGAATTTGTAAATTGGATTTCTAGCTTGCAGGTTTTTAGAGAGATTAGCCAGAAGGTGAATATGATGTAGCTTTGATGAATTTAGAAACTGTGGTGACACTAATTTTGGTAAAGATGCACCAATTATGGCTTCTATATGATGGTACAATGTGCCAGTAGGGGAGCAGCATGGCAGTACCTCTTAGAAGTTGATCTGAACTACCGCAAATTGACAGTATAGTTTAGGATTAGTAACTTTTGTAAGTTTCCTTTAGAAAACCCCAAAGTGCAATTTATGTACTTTATCCAAAGACTTCTTGAAAGTATCACACAGAATAAATCTGGAAAATATCTAAATAAATATTTGTTTTGAGATACTATACTATGTGAATGCAAAGTAGGAAGAAGTAGGAAAGGTTGAAGAAATCCTCCAATTTTCTGGTAACTAAAGCAGCAGTCAAAATTTGGTAGACCCTTATGATGGGGACCATGAGTTAAATAAAGATAATCAAGACAGCCTTTGCCTTCAAAGAACAGTCAATAAAAAGATCTAAGATGTACACAAATAGCTACAATTAGAGGCATTTGATTTAAGCTTTTGAAAAAAAGTGAGAACAGTGTCAAGGGAACAATTAAAATTCTTTTTTTTTCCTGGGATGAATTTAGGGGTTAAATAAAGCAGAACACTTTGATGAATTGTAAGGGACCTCAATGCCAGACTGAGTCATTTGGAATCTAGATATACAGCTAGGTCTTTGCTCACACATTTCTTTGGTCTGGAATACTCTTCCCTTACCCTAATCTGGATCTAACAAATCCTATCCCTCCTTATAATACCACCTGCTCCATAAAGTCTTCTCTTTTCACTGTCATCTCCTCAGGAAAAAAAAAATCTTTCTATCATACCATTTTAATTGTATTTCTTTTATTACACTTATCTGGATAATAAGAATCTTGCCCAAATGTGTATTTATACATATGTATAAACACAGAAATATTAATACATATTATATGTAATATGTATACCTATACATACACAAATATGCACATATATGTATATAATTTGATTCTTTAATTGAGAAATGGACTGGGGTTTAATATATAAATTGGCTTATGCAATAGAACCGTATAGTCAAGTGCTACAAGCCAACAATGAGTTGAGATCTTTGAACTCAAAAGCTTCCAGGGTTAGGATGAGTAAAGGCAAACAGGTATGCATTAATCATATGCCTATTTATCTGTAAGTAGAGGCAAGGGAGGAAAGAAATAGGTTCAGTTAGGTGATAATTTGAAGCTTCAAAAGACCTTCCTAGGAAGATAGGCTGACCAGTTCCATGGAGTTAATATTTACCATGATGGGTAATTAATTGAATTTAAGCTGATATTGTTAAAAACTGTCCTCTTTCCTCCCCAGAAAGTAATTGTACTCAATCACGGGGAGGAAGCAAAAAAGCCAATTGATAGATTTGCCTAAATTATTCAAAGCTGAGGCAGCTAAAAGGATTAATTGTGAAATTTGAAATAATATTTTATCATTTGGCTTGTGAAACATTTATGTAGTATCTCCTCCATTTTCAAATGTCTCAGTGTAATACTAAGATCTGACCCTTTTATTAGCATGTTTCTTTTCTTAGCCATATCTGTATACTAATGGGTTGATTATTAGACTGGTAATGAAGCTGGTATCATCCATGGCCACATCATCATTTATTCATTCATAAATTCCAGATATTTACTGAGCTCTTACTTTGTAACAAGTGTTAATATGAACACAATACTTCTTCTGTCATTGAAAGGCTTATGGTTTAAAAGAAGAGATGAAAGATAAGTGATGGTATGACAGAGCCCTGAAGTTAAAATCAAGAAGATTCATCTTCATGAGGTCAAGTATGACCTCAGACACTTAACAGATATGTGAGCCTGGGCAAATCACTTAGCCCTGTTTGCCTCAGTTTTTTCATCTGTAAAATGAGTTAGAGAAGGAAATAGCAAAGCGCTCCAGTATCTCTGCCAAGAAAACCTCAAATAGGGTCATAAAGAATCAAACAAGATGGAAAGACCTCAACAACAACAAGAGAAGATGACATAGATAATTATAATAAAAAAGAAAATATGAAGAATGCCCTAAGAAAGACATGAAGAAAATGCTACGAAAATTCCGAAGAATCAGACATGAAAAAACAAACAGGAGAAATCTGGATAAATGCCATTCAACTCCTAGCCAATGCAAAATAATAGACCAGCTTGTTTGCTTTTGTCAAATGTATTTTTATTGGTATCATTTATTTTTACATGACATTAATTTTGCTCTACTTGCCTCCACATTAGATTTCTTTTGAAACAAAGATTTTTTTTTCTAAATAAAAAAGATGAAAAGAAAAAGCCTAAGTAAAATTGATTAATGTATTAAAATTTTCAAATTATATGAAATATTCTATGCCAATGGGCCTTCTACTTCTACAAAGGAAGGTGGTCTAATATTTTTTTTTCTGGGACCAGCTTTCTTCTTTCTAATTTTGTGCAATTACCTTTTGAGCACATTGTGATTACTGTTCATTCTATTGACATTAATTTAGTCATTATGTAAATCAAGGCTTCTTAAACTGTGGGTCAAAACCCATATGGGGTCATGTAACTGAATGTTGGAGCCATAAAATTATGATTTATGATTTACTTATCATTATAAATGTTTGATTTGTATATCTATTTTATATACTTGTATACTAGAGATCACATAAAAATTTCTAAGGAAAAGGGGTCACAAATGGAAAATTTTTAAGAAGCCCTGGTATATATTGTTTTCTTAACTCTGCTTACTTCACTTTGCACAATTTATCTCTTTCCCTTTATTCATCATGTTTTTCCTTTTTTCATAATAATAGTATTCTATTCTATTTCTGTGTCAAAATTTGTTTAGCATTCCCTCAAAAAAATTAAATGTTTGTGTGTGTGTTTGTGTGTGTGTATGAATAACATTTCTTCTCCCTTATATTCTACTTTCTGTCATACTTATACATATAAGTTCCTTATTCCCTCCAACAAATATTAAGTTCATGGAATGCAAGTCAATCAGTCAACAAGTATTTCTTAAGAACATAATATGGCAAAGAGATGCTTCTAGATTTGCATGTCTGGTCTTCTGGGGGTGGAGCCAAGATTATGGAGTAAACCCAGTAAATTGCTCAAGCTCTCCTAGTTTCCCTTGAAAACCACATGAAACCAAGTCTCTGAACAGAGTCTGATAGAATGAAACCTGTCTCCAGCTCAAGTAGACTGGAAAAACTTTAAGAAAAGTCATTCTCACTGGGGTGAAAAGAGTGGTCAGCCCAGCTCAGACAGATTCTTGGAAAGCTGGTGAGAGGATCTTAATCACTGCAAATCAGCAACTAAGACCCTTCGTCCTGGCTCAGTATAGGAGCAGATCAATGGGGCAGCCTCCAGTCTCAGCTCAAGGTATTGATGCAAAAATTTTAAATAGAATATTAGCAAAGGGATTAGAACAACTTATTAGCAAGGTAATATATTATGATCAAATGGGATTTATACAAGGAAAGCAGGGCTTGTTTAATATCAGGAAAACTACTTCCATATTCAAACATATCAATAACACAACTGACAGAATTCATATGATAATCTCAACAGATGCAGGGAAAGGTTTTGACAAAATACAGCACCCATTCCTATTAAAACATTAGAGAACATAGAGTTAAAGGGAATTTTCCTTAAAATAAAAAGCAGTATCTATCTAAAACCAACAGCAAGCATTATTTGTAATGGAGAGAAACTGGACACATTCCCAATAAAATCAGAATTGTAATAAGGATGCCCATTATCATCATTATTATTCAACATTATGCTAGAAATATTTGTTTTAGCAATAAGAGAAGATACAAGAAATTAAACTAGGCAATGAGGAAATAAAACTATCCCTCTTTGAAGATGATGTGATGATATATTTAGAGAATCCTAGAAAACCCTGCAAAAACCAACTCATAACAATTCACAGCTACAGCAAAGTTACAGGATATAAAATAAATCCACAAATCATCAACATTACTGAAAAAGCCTGTCAATAAGAGATAGAAAGAGAAATCCCATTTAAAATAACTGTAAAGAAAATAAAATACTTGGTAGTCACCTTGCTAATTGAAACCCAAGAAAAATATGAACAAAATTATAAAACACTTCTCAACCAAATAAAGTCAGACCTGAACAATTGGAAAAATATCAATTGTTCATGGGTAGGCTGAGTTAATATAATAAAAGTGATGATTATGCTAAAATTGATCTACTTATTCAGTGCCATACCAATCTTTTAGATTACAATCTGATGAGAGTAAGATTTACACAATGCTCATCTCCCTCCCTTTTTCCCCTCTATTATATTAGGTTTTCTTTGCCTCTTCATGAGATTTTACCTTATTTTTACCTCCTTTTTTAACCTTATTTTATCACCTTTTCCCTCTTTTTCCCAGTATGATAGTCATTCCACCTCTAGTTTCTTTTTCATTTTATCAATGTAAAATCAAGTTATACCCCCCTTCTTTTAGTATACCCATAGTAAAAATATAGTTCTCAAGAATTCTTTCCTATTTTTTACTTTTTTATGCTTCTCTTGAGTTCTGTGTTTGGAGGTCAATTTGTTTTGTTCAGATTTGACCTTCTCAATAGAAATAGGTGAAATTCACATATATCATTGAATGACCATCTTCTTCCCTGGAAGATAATGCTCATTCTAGCTGGATAACTTATTCTTGGCTGTAATCCAAGTTCCTTTGCCTTTGAGAATATCTGATTTCAGGCCCTTTGATATAATGTGGAAGCTGACAGATCTTGTGTGATTCTAGTTACAGTTCCTTGTTATTTGAATTGTTTCTTTCTAGCTGCTTGTGATATATTTTCCTTGGTGTGATAGTCCTGAAATTTAGCCACAATATTCCTTGGGGTTTTAATTTTGGGGTCTCTTTCAGGAGGTGATCGATGAATTCTTTCAATGGCAGTTTTTCCTTCTGATTCTAAAATATCAGGGCAATTTTCTTTCAAGATTTCCTGCAAGATAGTGTTAAGATTCTTTTTTTCATCATGGCTTTCATGAAGCCCAATAATCCTTAGATTGTCACTCCCAGGTCTATTTTTCAAGTCAGTTGTTTTTCCTAGGAGATATTTCATATTTTCTTCTACTTTTTCATTTTTTTTGTTTTTGTTTGACTGATTCTTGAAGTCTTATTGAGTCATTCACTTCCATTTGTTCAGTTCTCATTTTTAATGTATTATCTTCTTCAGTTTCATTTTTTATCTCCTTTTCTAACTGGCCAATTTGTTCATTGCATACTTTTTCCATTTCACCAATTTTGTTTTTCAGTAAATTGGTGTCTTTATCATATCTCTTTTGGAGGGCATTATATCCTTCTTGCACTGATCTCAATTCATTTCCCCATTTTTCATTTAACTCTATTTTGAGATTCTTTATGCAGTCTTCCAGGAAAGCCTTGTGAAAGGGGGACCAGCTCATGTTTGCCTTTGTGGCTTTCTTTGAAGTTGCTTTAGGAACCTCGGGATCTGGGATCTGTTCTTTCTGTCCATAAAAGCTGTCTATGGTTAAGAGCTCTTTTCTGTTTCTTACTCATTTTTTTAAAAGCTTGGGGTCTGTTTAAAGCAGAGAAACAGCAGCTGTGGTGATCTGCCCTGGGGCAATTGGGCTAATTAACTTCTGGTGTTGAGTCTCTGACCTAGGACCGGCCTTTGCAATGGGTTACAATCTGCCTTTTAAAAAAGGAAGATCTGCCAGAGCACCTGCCTGCAATCAGGGCTAAGTGTCCCAAGAACCTCAGATAGACTCCCCAGGGGTTTAGAATCTGCCACAATGAGATCTGCCCAGCTTCCTGCCCTGTCTGCTGGAGCTGTGCCCAGCAAACTGCTTGACCCCTTGCCTGACTGAAACAGATCTGCACTGGAGCTTTTCTAAGGTACCTTCTGCAAGGAATGTTTTGTAGTCCAAATATTTGTGGGTTCTTTGACTTAAAAATCAGTTCAGAGGCTTAATCTGCTGTTGGTTTGAGAGAAGGTCAAAGGAGGACACAAAGAGTCGTGCCCTCTGCCATCTTGGCTCTGCCCCCAAATATCAAATTTTCTATCTAATTATGGAGGCAACAATGATTAGAGCTTCTTCTATTAGAGAAAAATGCAGTATGATCTGAGGTTTAAAAAATTCACTTTGATAGCTGAGTGAAGGAAAGACTGAAGTGGAAAGAAAAGAGAAAACTACCAGAAGTGTGTCCATGAATAATCCAAGTGTGAAGTGATAAGAGCCTGCACTGAGGTAATAACAGTGTCAGAGGAGGGTAGGGAATGTATGGAGAGATATTTAAATTTAGAATTGCCAGAATTTGACAACAGATTTGTATGTTAGGAGTGAGAGAATGAATGAAGAACTGAGGATTATATTTAGTTCTTGAGCCTAAATAAGTGATAGGATGGTGATGTACTTGATAGTAACAGGGAGCTAAGAAGATGATAGACTAGGAAGTTATTGTTTTTCATCTTTCTATTTTTAGCACTTAAGTGTCTTAAGCTTAGCAAACACTTAAAAAATGTTTTCTGAGCTGACCTGGAAGATGTATAGCTAGACAGTAATTAATATTAAAAAAAATTCATTGAACTGATGTGTTATGGCAGCCAAGAAAAAAAAAAGCTAATGCAATTTGAGTATAGTATAAGATAATCCTCAGAAGTTGTAGTCCCTCTGTACTCTTACAGGGTTTTTCTACCCTTACAATTCTATATTCAGGTTTTTGGGTCATATTTAACAGAGGTCTCAAGCTGGAGTGCATCAAGGGAAACAGTCAAAACTGTCTTATAAGACAGCCCTATGGAAAAAAAAAAAGATGGAGATTTAATAGAAGCAGTTTTCAGCAACATGGAAAGGATAGTTCCTTGATAATTAGCTCTATACAAAACAACCCAAAACAAACTCTAGAGGGATTGCATTTACTCTACTAGAGAACAACTAGTTGATACAAGTTTGGGAATATAGAGGGAATTTTGTATAGCTTTTGGTTGGGTTAGATGATATTTGATATAGCGTATAGTTTTAATATTCTATGTTACTGTGATTAGAACAGATTCTACTGAAGTCTTAAGATTTTTCAATTGATATTTCTCTTATACCTCTCTCTGTGTCTTTGTCTCTGTTTCTCTGTATCTGACTCTCTAGTGAAGTACATGCTCCCAAAATATGGAAAAACAATTGGATTTTAAGACCTTATATTTGGTAGTGTTGTGATTTGTGTTAAAAAAATCTGTTGTATAGCTATATGCAATGAGATCAATTCAAATTTTCTCCCCCAGATATACAATTAGTGTGACCCTATTTAGAGATAACAGTAAAAATCTGTTTTCTCAAACATATTTAACAGGTGGCCACCATCATGCATGGAAGTATAGGGAGAATACTGGTGGAGGATAATACATAGCCAGAAAAAGCAATCTCCCAGGTGAAAGCCTTTAGGTATCTAATGACATCTCTAAATATATCAATAACTACATATCTCATAAAGATATTTATAAAATTTACATAAATTTTAGGCAAAGAGGAAATGTATTTTTTTCTTAATTTTAACTCACTATTTCTACAACTTCTATTATTGGGCTTTATACTTAATGGGTCTCCCATTCAGTAGTAGTGATTGTTAGGATTGTCACTTTCTTATAATGGGCCAATTAGTAAAATATCCTTGTGCTGACATATCTATTCTTAATGTAATAGGTTAGTTAGTACTGTAATTGATAATTGCTTTCTTTCCAAGGAATTCTCAAAAAATTTCAAGAGGTAAAGTCTGGCACTACAGGGCAATTAACATGAGTACAATATATTCATTCTCTGGTATAAAATGGATATAAAATAGAATGCTAATCCTCATCTTGTATGAATGGACACATACAGAATACAATAGGTTAGAAAGAGGGGTATGCAAAAGGAGTTAGGATTAAAACAAAGAATCATCTAATTAGCAAAACTGATTGTAATCCTTCATGAGGGAAATGAATATTTAATGAGATAAAGAACTTTCTTTTTTTTCTTCCATTTAGTTTATTTATTTTTAATACACATTGCTTTATGAATCATGTTGGGAGAGAAAATCAGAACAAAAGGGGAAAATCATGGGAGAAAGGAAAAAAAGAAAAAAAAAGAATTGAACATAGCATGATTTGATTTATATTCAGTCTCTATAGTTCTTTTTCTGGATGCAGATAGTATTTTCTGTCCAAAGTCTATTGGGATTTCTTTGGATCACTAAACCACTGAGAAGAACCAAGTCTTTCATAATTGATCATCACACATTCTTGTTGTTATAGTGTACAATTTATTCTTGGTTCTCCTTCTCTCAGTATCAGTTCATGTAAATCTTTCCAGGCCTTTCTAAAATCAGCCTGTTCATCATTTTTCTAATGAAAAATAATATTCCATTATCTTCATATACCACAGCTAACTCAGCCATTCCCCAATTGATGGATATCCACTCATTTTCCAATTCTGAAATAAAGAACTTTCAATCTTTCTTGTTGAAAAGAACAGAGCTTATAAAAAAGTTGACATTCAAAGGTAAGAATAGAGAGAAGCATAAAAAGATAAACAGGAAGGAGATATGATAAGATACTTAATAAAGTTAAACTGTTTACATTCCTATATGGGAAGATGATACATGCAATCGCTCCAAACTATATCATTATTAGGGTAATTATAAACAGTCTACGTAAATAAAGGGCATGGGTGTGAGTCAGTTATATTGGGATGATCTCAAACAAACAACAAGCAAAAAACACCCTGAAGAGGCAGGAAAGAGGAATGCATTGGGTTAAGGAGGAAGGGAGAGGTGGAATATATTGGAGGGGAAAATAAGTAGTGGTAGAAGGTAATGCTTGAAACTTACTAGCATCTGAAATGATTAAAAGAGAGAATAATATGTGTTTTTCTGTATTCCTTACTAGATCACTTCCTTATTCTGGTAGATGGCCTTATAGAAATGAATGAAACTATGAATTATTCTGTGCATGATTAAGACAGATAGATCAGAGTAGAGTGTTCTGACAAAAGCTGAACCACTGAAGAAGGAAGTGGTAAACCACACCAGAATCTTTGTCAGAAAAATCTCATGGGCAATATTGAAATAATAAAAAATTAACACATGAGAAGATGAACCTCTTAGATCAGAAGGTGCCAGCATGCTAGGAGGGAAAAGTGAAGGACAACTATAATTAGTGATGGTACTAATAAAGCAGTTGGACTAAAGTCAAAAAGAAGTTCAGCAGCAATGTCTACTGATAAAAGGAAAGTCCAAAGATGTGAAGATCAATATTATATGGAAAACTAAAATGTAAGATCAATAAACTAAAGTAAGCTGGATATGGTCAAACAGGAGATGGAAAGATTAAACATAGTTTGGATTCATATGAATATATGAATTTATATTATTTATATATTTTAAAGTTAGATTACAATTAATTTTTTATTTTAAATTTTAAAAATTAATTAAATATATAATTTGATACATAAAATAATATAAACAAGAATCCCTTAAAAGAAATGAATTAGCCCTCATAGTTAGTAAAAGCTAGATCTAAACAATTGGAAGATTATCAAGATTATCAAGCAGGTTGAGCTAACATAATAAAAATGACAATTTTAACTAAATTAATCTACTTATTCTATTATATTTGTATGTCACAATTTATTTAACCATCCTTCAAAAGAGATCATCTTCTTTGTTTCCAATGCTTTCTTACTACAAACTTAAGTGTTTGTGTGTGTGTATGTACCTTTTTTTTCTTATCATATTCTACCTTCTATTGTGCTTACTCATATAAGTTCTTTTTTCCCTTTAATAAAGTTTAAGTTCTTGGAATGCAAGTAAGTCAATCAATGAATAATTTTTAAGAACATAATATGTCCAGTCACCATGCCAAGTTGGAGATTCAAAGAAATGTACAAACATTGCTTATCTTCAAAGAGACAATATTATGATCACATGGATAACATGCAAATAGTTCTATATCCACATCATATATGCAAAGCATAGAATGGAGATAATCTCAGATAGAAAAATATAAAGAAAGTTATTATCTGAGCTGAATGTAGAAGTTTTCTCTAAGAAACTTAGGAAAGATTGCAAGGCATTGGGAACAGCATACACAAAGGCACAGATTTGGAAGAAGGCAGGATAAAACTGTAGAACAAATAGTGCATTTTGGCTATAGTATGGAGTAAATGAAGGGAAGTAATGTGAAAGAAGGCTGCAAAAGATGGCTGAAGATAAATTATGGAAAATCTTGAAAGCCATGCTAAGGAATTTTTGCCCTCTGGTTCCTATACAATCAACAAAGAAATATTAAATAATGTAGACTATAGTTTATTTTATCACATATGTGTTATTTGTACTCCATTACATTGGCAGTTATATGAAGAATAGATGATAAAAAAAAACTAAAACAGGGAGACTATGTGTCATGGTGATTATAATAGATCCAGTGGGAAAAAATAATCACTACCTTAATTAAAGTAAAAAATACTTCTAGGGGCAGAGCCAAGATGGCAGAGTGAAACTAAGGAACTGTGAAAGCTTTCCCAGTTTCCTTGGAAAACCAAATAAAACCAACCAATGAAACTACTCTCCAGCTCAAGATGGACTGGAATAAAGCTTAGTCTCACTGCACTGAAAGGATTGTTTAGCTCAGCTCAGATAGTGTCCAGGAAAGCCAGTGAAAATCATAGCAAATTAGCCATTGAAACCTTTAATCCTGGCTCAGTAGCATGGCAGACCAAGAGGGAAGCATCCAGTCCTAAACCCAAAGGCAAGTTTTCATCCTGAGAAATCAGGCTATTTTCTAGAGAGAGCAGGTAGGGTCAGCTCCTGCTGTGAGCAAGACATCAAATTCTAGGCCCCTGTGCTCAAAGAAAAAAAAAAATCTCAGAGTTGCAGAACAAGCTTGCAGAAGTGCTTCCTGTATTCCAGGAGCAGATGTCGACCTTAAGAGTCACAATATTGGAAAAAAAGAAAGAAAATGAACAACAAACATAAAAGAACCTTAACCATAGTGGCAGAGAAAACCAAAACATCAACTCAGAAGAGGATAAAATGCCCATAGAGGAAATCTCAAAGGTTGTTATGAAATGGTTTCAAGCCCAAAGTAGCTTAATGGAAGTGTTTAGAAAAGATTTAAAAAGGCAAATAAGAGAGGTTGAAGAAAAATTGGGAAAAGAAACAAGAGGTATGCAAGGTAAAGTCAACAGCTGGGAAAAGGAAATACAAAAATTTACTGAAGAAAACAATTCATTAAAAATAAAATTGTGCAGAAAAACCCTCTGAAAAAACACAACACCCATTCCTATAATAAAAAACAAATAACAACCAGCACAAAACATTGGAAAGCATAGTAATCAATGGATCCATTCTCTAATGGTTTTCTAAAACAAAGAAGCATTATCTGTAATTTTAACATTATCTTGAAGTCTTCCCATTGAGATCAGAAGTGAAGCAAAGAGTTACATTATCATCACTATTATTCATTTTACTGTTTTTTTATCATTTAAGTTAGGAGCAACTCTTCATGATCCCATTTGTGATTTTCTTATCAAATATACTAGGAAAATAATGCATGGTTGCCAGAATTATCAACTAGTCAAACCATTCTGGAGAACAGTTTGAAACTATGCCCAAAGGGCTATAAAACTGTTGATAGCCTTTGATCCAGAAACTATACTAAGTCTATATCATAAAGAAAAGAGAAAATGTTTCATTTTTTATTTTTAATAGTATTTCATTTTTTCCCAAATATATGCAAAGGTTGTTTTAAACATTCACCTTTGCAAAACTTTGTGTTTCAAAATTTTCTACCTCTTTCCTCCCTTCCACCTCTCCAAGAGAGCAAGCAATCTGATACATATTAAACATGTGCAATTCTTCCAAGCAAATTTTATTCATATTCATCATGTGATGCAAAATTAAAAAAAAATTAAAAAGGAACAAAAACAATTTAATAAAAAGAAACAAAAATATATGTACTATGAATATATATTCAGTTTTCATAGTTCTCTCTTTGGATGTCACTTCCTATCACAAATCTGTTGGAATTGCCTTCAAACACATCATTGTTGAAAAAAAGCCAAATTCACAGATAATCTTCACATAATTTTGTTATCATTATATACAGTGTTCTTTTGCTCCTGCTCACTTAATTAATTATCAGTTTATGTTATTCTTTCCAGGATTTTCTAAAATCGGTCTGCTCATCTTTTCTTATAGAACAATACTATTCCATTACATTAATAAACTATAACTTATTCAGCCATTCCCCAACTGAGAGACATCCACTCAAGGTCCTTGCCACTAGAAAAAAGGCTCCTACAAACATTTTTGCACATGAGTCCTTTTCCCTTTTTTATGACCTCTTTGGGATGCAGACCCTTTAGAGATACTATTGGATCAAAGAGTATGCACAGTTTGATTGCCTTTTGAACAATTGCAAAAAAAAATCCACTGAAGAAATCAATTCCTTAAAAACCACAATTGGCCAAATGCAAAAAAAAAAAAAAACCTGTAGAAAATTGAAGAAAATTACACCTTGAAAAGTAGAATTAACCACATGGAAAAAATACAAAAGCTAAATGAAGAAAATTATATATTAATGAGAATGAGGCAAATGGAGGATCATGACTCAATGAGACATCAAGAATCACAAAAAGAACTAAAAAGAATGAAAAAAATTGGAAGAAAATGTAAAATGCCTCATGAAAATATAGTTCAGCTGGGGAAAAAAGATCCAGGAGAGACAATTTAAAAATTATTGGTTTTCTGGAAGGCTATGACCACTATTAACAACAACAAAAAAGAGCCTAGATATCATTCTTCAAGAGATAAAGGAAAACTGCTTTGATATACTATAACCAGAAGGCAAAACTATCACTAAATGAATCCAGCAGTCACCTTTAAAAAGATGATCCAAACAAACAGTGTTGCAAAACTCAAAAATTATAATTATAATTATACTTTTTCTTAATCAAATTATCAAATTATATGATTATTTGTTATTTGATATGGTCAATTATGCTGATAGTTTTTCTAATATTGAACCAGGTCTATATACTTGGTATAAATTCCATCCAATCATAGTGTGTGATTTTTTTGGTAATGTATTGCTGTATTCTTTTTGATAGTTTTTTATTTAAAAAATCTGTATCAACGTCTATTAAGGAAGTGATCTAAGGTATTCTTTCTCTGTTTTTCTCTTTCCTATAGTTGAATATCAAAACCATATTTGGGCCATTAAAAAGAATCAGGGGGGACTTTTTCTTTGCCTACTGTTTAAAAAAAATAGTTTCTATAATATTGGGATTAATTGTCCCTTAATTATTTGGTAGGATTCACTTGAAAATCCATCTGGTTCTGGGGGTTTCTACTTAGGGAATTCTTTATTAACTTGTTCAATTTCATTTTTTAAGATAAAGCTATTTCAGTATTCTCTTTCCTCTTCCATTAATATGGGTATTTTTCATTTTTGTAAATATCCATCCTTCCCTCATATTGTCAGTTTTACTGGCATTTGATTTGATAGGATAATTTCTAATAATTAATTTGATTTCATCTTCATTGAAGGTGAATTCATCTTTTTAATTTTTGATTCTTCTTATTTGATTGTCTTCCTTTTAAAAAATCAAATTAACCAATGGCTCATCTGTTTTTTTTTTTCTTTCATAAAACCAGGTTGTATGTGTTAATTAGGCCTTTCAGTAAGGCATAGTGAGCTCTAGCACCAATGCCAATTTCTTTATATGGAGGTTGGAAAGCAACTTTTTATCATAAAAAGCAAACAGAGAGCTGTATTCTATCTTTTAAGGGAGCAATAGAGTCTACAAATGGGTGTGGCTATGCAAATTTGGTTTCAAAAAGGAAACCACACACCATTTCTTTAGAGCAGAAATTCAAGGCAAAAAAAAAAAAAAAAAAAAAAAAAACACACGGGGTGTGAGACATTGAGTTTTTGCAGATCATTACCAGCCTCTTCTCCACAGAAGCCCCAAGAGAAAGAATCGGGAGTCAGAAGGATGGATGTCTGGTTATTCCTGACCTAGCCAAAGCTCCCAGTTCTCCAACTTCTCTTGTCCTTTTAGTTTCAGAATATGGGTTCACAAAAGAGTGAGAACACAGAGGTATTGTCTAGAGGAATAATGGATTTTAATTAGACATAGCCAGTCCCCTGAGCTATATTTTTGTTTGTAGAAGGGATGGCCTTCCCTTATGAATTATTCAATACTATTACAAGGCAGGTGATTCAAAAATAGCAAACATACTGTATTCAGAGAATAGAAAGAGAATGTTGCATCTTGCCCCTTGGTAGATGTTGGGGTTAGCAGATGTTAGCAAGGATGTCCATGAATCTTATTTTAAAGACACCTTCATGTTTTAATAAACCTGTCCAAATAGTTTATTTCTTTTTTTTCCCTACTATGTTTACAAGTAGTAAACTCCTCCCTTTTTGGAGATATTTATTCTGATGGGCACCCATCCATGGTGGGGGTTTTTTTTGGACTCTGTGTGTATATGGGGGAGAGTCTTTTGAGAGAAAACTCAGGGTATATTATAAAACAACAAAATACTACAACCCAATGGCTGCCAACAGAATAGAATCCACTGTAGAGTAAGATTGCTTGGAGATAAAGGTTTTTAATTTAGCCATTTTATTTTTTCTAGTAAATAATTATTTTTAGCTCCCATGTATGTGTAGTTATGACATTTTCCTCTTCAATGTTGTCTGGTCAAAATAATGGCTGCCTCATTAATGAGGAAAGGACTCTTTTGTAATTAAGCAAATTATAAATCTGTCATGTACCACTAAGACAAGACTGGCAGGTACCAGAGAATTTCTCATGTGTTTGAATGGTCAATATGGTGATAGAAAAGAGAACAGATATAATTCAAAAGACAAGACAGCTTTTGCCCAACGCTATTGTTGGGGGTGTTGTGACCCAAGTGACGCAGATAGACTGTTCAGTCAGTTGCTAAGCAAATAGTTCAAAGTCCAGGGAATATACTGTAGGACAGGGAGTAAAAGCATAGAGAGTATAATTTTTTGATAGTATAGCAATTTAAGTCATTATCCAAAAATCCTACTGTCACCTTGCTACCACCTTCTAACTCAGTTATCTCACTTGAGTTAACAGTAATTTCTGCTGTGTCTTCTTGGTTCATATCATTGTGGAAGAGAAGGTCATAGGATTATATATACCAATTTGGACATACCTTTAAAGGGACATCCAATTTTTATTTTACAGATGGGAAAAGTGAGATATAAATAGTTTAAATAACATTCCCAGGATCACATATCTTGAATACATATTCCAAGTGTGATCTGAATCTAAATGTCCTGTCTCTAAGTCCTCCAGGTCATAAGGACTTGCTTATGCCCTTTGCTACTCTGCCCAAAGAATTAAAGAAGGAATGCTAAAGACATAGTTCTCAACTATACATTTTTGCTAAGTATTGAATAGTAAACTTCCTAAATATCATGTTCCTAGGCAATTGCTCCTTTGCTTTTCTGTCCTTTCAAACCCCTCTACTCACTGTCTCTAACCACTTTGTCAAACACACAGGTTTCCTAGAAATGCTATATTTTCAATTCATAGGCAGGTATCTCCTCTAAGCTGTTTTTGCTTTAAAGGTAATTAAATTAACAGAGTTGTTTCTCTGCTGCAAAGCTGTATTGTGTATCACCTCAGGTTCAATGCATGTACTTTGTTTTCTCAGACCTGCCAGAAATGTTAATGGAGAAAAGTCAGTGAAGATTTGTGACCATTCACACCAAGGCACCCTGAGGAGCCAGCTGTAAATGCCGTATGACCAGTAGGCAGATGGGGTTAACAAGGTGTTTTTAAAAATGCTACTTTAACTTGATTCAAAAATTCCCTGCAGGATTCTGCTTTCCATATGTAGGATGTTCTCACAATTTCTGCATATTTAACACCTGGATAAAACCTAATGCTCCTATATTTAAAAACCTTACTCAGGACGCATTGCAGACTTGGGGCAGAGGTTGGATAAGTCTTAGGTATGAAAACATTGTAAAAAATTTTCTTGTTCAGAGAGATGGAAGAACCAGTGACCCAGAGTTGTCTCCTTTCAATTCTAATGTTATGATTTAATGAAGTTCCCAAATTCATCTATGAAATTATATGAAAACTTTCTAATGCTGAAAGAGAATTATGCCAATTGAAGCAACATGGATAGAGAGACCTAATACTTAGAGAACACAACTCACTCAAGAAGACTATAAAACTGATGTTTCATTTAAAACTAAACACATGATTTAAAAAAATTTGACATATTAAGAAAGAGCAACAATGAATTTTTATTCTACTGGCAAAGAAGAAAGCAGGGGAGGGAGGTCAAAAATACATTGACCATAATAGAAAGCTAGAAACTAAATTAGCAATCATTTAATTTAGACAGCCAATATAGGACTTATCTTTGATCAATACCATTTATTCTTTTTAAATTATTTTGTCTTTTTTAATTTTTGATTTTCAAATTCTCTTCCTCTTGCCCCTTTCCTATCTCTTGAAATTGCATGCAATAGATTGCCAATTATTCATATGAAATCATGCAAAAACATCTATCCATATTAGTCATGGATTAAAAAAAAAACAAGAAAAATCAAGAAAGTAAAAATATGTGCTTCAGTTGGCCAGTTCACCAGTTCCATCTTTGGAGATAGATAATATTGTTCATCATGAATCCTTCAAAGCTGTCTTGGATAGTTGCATTCATCAGAATAAGCCTTTCACAGTTGACTTGCTTGCTGTTATGGTATAAACAAAAATTTTCATTAAAAAGTTACTAATTCTGCTCTGTACATTCTACATCAATTCATATAGGTCTTCCCAGTTTCATTATTTTTTTTCTGAAACTACCTTGCTTGTCATATCTTAAAGCAAAATACTATTTCATTAAAATCATATTGCACAATTTGTTTAGCCATTCCCCAACTGATGGGTATTCTATCAATTTCTGATGGTTTGCTGTAACTAAAAGAATGTTATAAATATTTTTGTACATACAGGTCCTTTGATTTTTTTTCTTTGATCTTTTTGGCATCCAGATCAGATCACTATAGTAATGGTATTGCTGGGTCAAAGTGTATGCATAGTTTTATAATTTTTTGGACATAATTTCAAATTGTTCTCCAGAATGGTTAAGCCAGTTCATAACTCCACTAACCATGCATTATTTTCGTTATTTTTCTACATTCTCCTTCAGCATTTGTCATTTTTCTTTACTGTTCTGTTAAGAATCTGATATATAAGGTAATACCTAAAATTTGTTTTAATTTGTATTTTTCTAATCATTAATGGTTTAGAACTTTTTATAAGATTTCAGATAACCTTAATTTCTTCTGAAAACTGCCTGCTCAAATCATTTGACCATGTATCAATTGGAAAATGTCTCTTTTTAAAAAAGAAATTTGAGTGAGTTTCTTAAATATTTGAAAAATGAAGCCTTTATTAGAGAAACATGCTGAATTTGATATTATTATTTCTACTTTATTGTCTATTTCAGGACTTCTTGAACTTTTTTCATCATGATTCCTTTTTTTGCCTATTTGCAAACCTGGGCATATAGGTATATACAATAGGCATACAAATCACACATTTACTAATAACAAATTATAATTTTGCAATCTCCACATTCAGTTATGAGAAGCCATATGGGGTTGTGACCCACAGTATAAGAAGTTTTGGTTCATGGTACTTTTTAACAAAATGCAATATCCCTGATTATCTTTTTAAATTAGGTATATTTTTGTTTTATCTGAGATCATGATTGCTTTCTGTCTCTGTCTTTGTGTCTGTCTGTGTGTCTGTCAGTCTCTCTCTGTGTCTCTCACTCTCAGTTGAAATATAATAGATTAAGCAACAGTCACTTATTTAAAATTCTTATATCTTTGTTTCAAATGTGTCTCTTATGAAATAACATTTTGGGATTTGGCTTTCTAAACTATTCCGCTATTTACTTCCATTTTGTGAGTAACTTAATCTTACTCATATTAAGTATTATAATTACTATGTATTTCCCTTCATAATATTTATTGTCTATTTCAGGGTTTCTTGAACTTTTTTCATCATGATTCCTTTTTTGCCCATTTGCAAAGCTGGGCATATAGGTATATACAATAGGCATACAAATCACACATTTACTAATAACAAATTATAATTTTGCAACCTCCACATTCAGTTATGAGAAGCCATATGGGGTTGTGACCCAGTTTAAGAAGCTTTGGTTCACGGTACTTTTTAACAAAATGTAATGTCCCTGATTATCTTTTTTTAAATTAGGTATATTTTTGTTTTATCTGAGATCATGATTTCTTTCTGTCTCTGTCTATGTGTCTATCTGTGTGTGTCTCTCTCAGTCTCTCTCTGTGTTTGTCTCTCACTCTCAGTTGAAATATAATATATTAAGCAACAGTCAGCTATTTAAAATTCATTTATCTTTGTTTCAAATGTGTCTCTTATGAAATAACATTTTGGGATTTGGCTTTCTAAACTATTCCGCTATTTACTTCCATTTTGTGAGTAACTTAATCTTACTCATATTAAGTATTATAATTACTATGTATTTCCCTTCATAATATTTTATTATGTCTGTCCTTTTTGCTGTCTTTTTAAACCCTGTCCTCATACAAAAGTCTGTTTTGTTTCTGGCCATTGCCTACTTAACCTGCCTTTACTCTTATGATTCTGCCATTTCTCTTATCCCATTCCTTTACTTATTCAATGTTGGGTAAGATAGATTTCTATACCCAACCAAATATTTATATATTCTTCCATTTTGGAGCCAATTTTAATGAAAGTTAGTTTTTTTTCACCTCCTCACTTACCTCTCCATTATAACAACTCTTCTTTTCATGCCTTTTTATGTAAGATAATTTTCCTTAGTCTTTCTTTCATTTTACTCTTTTCCAAATTCATTCCTTTTTCTCACCCAATTGAGACTCTTCTGTCCTCTCTTTATGTGCAATCCTTCTAACTGTTCTAATAATAAGAAAATTCTTGGATTTTTACATGTATAATCTTTTCATAAAGGAAAGTTTAATCTTAAGTTCCTTACTATTTCTGTCATGTTTACTTTTTTTTATTAAAGCTTTTTATTTGTATAATATATATGTGGGTAGTTCCCCAACATTAATCTTTACAAAGTTTTCCATTACAAATTTTACCCCCAGTCCCCTCCTCTCCCCTAGATGGCAGGAAGTCCACTACATGTTAATAACGTTGAAATGCTTGAGAAGTTATGCAAGAAAAATCCTATCTACAAGAAAAAAAAAAGAATCAGAGAAAGGCAACACAATGCAAGCAAATGTCAATAGAGATAGTGAAAATGTTACGTTGTGGTCCATATTTCATTTCCCTCTCTCTGGGTGTATATGGTTTTTTTCTTCAGTGAACAATTGGAACTGGTTTGAGACAATTCTTTGTTGCAGAGAGCCATGTCCATCAGAATTGATCATCATGTAATACTGTTGGTGCTGTGTATGATGATCTCCTGGTTCTGCTCGTTTCACTCAGCATCAGTTCATGCAAGTCTCTCCAGGCCTCTCTGAAATCGTCCTGCTGGTCGTTTCTTACAGAGCAATAATATTCCATAACATTCATATACCATAATTTATTCAGCCACTCTACAACTGATGGGCATCCCTTCAGTTTCCAGTTTCTAGCCACTACAAAAAGGGCTGCCACAAACATTCTTGCACAGGTGGGTCCCTTTCCCTCCTCTAATATCTCTTTGGGATATAGTTTCAGTAGAAACACTGCTGGGTCAAAGGGTATGCACAGTTTGACAACTTATTGAGCATAGCTCCAAATTGCTCTCCAGAATGGTTGGATCCGTTCAAAGTTCCACCAACAATGTATTAGTGTCCCAGTTTTCCCACATCCCCTCCAACATTCATCATTATCTTTTCCTGTCATTTTAGCCAATCTGACAGGTGTGTAATAGTACCTCAGAGTTGTCTGAATTTGCATTTCTCTGATCAATAGTGATTTGGAGGAACTTTTCATATGACTAGAGATGGTTTTAATTTCATCATCTGAAAATTGTCTGTTCATATCCCTTGACCACTTATCCATTGAAGAATGGCTTCAATTCTTATATATAGGAGACAATTCTCTATATATTTTAGAAATGAGGCCTTTATCAGAACTCTTAAATGTAAAGATGATTTCCCAATTTGATGCTTCCCTCCTAATCTTGTTTGCATTTGTTTTATTTGTACAGAAACTTTTTAGCTTAATATAATCAAAATTATCCATCTGGTGTTCAATTAGGAGTCCCAGGTCTTCTTTGGACATAAATTTATTCTATCTCCACAGCTCTGAGAGATAAACTATATTATGTTCCTCTAACTTGCTTACAAAGTAACTCTTTATATCTAGATCACGAACCCATTTAGATCTTATCTTGGTATGTGGTGTTAGGTATGGGTCAAACCCTAATTTCTTCCACACTAAGTTTCCAATTTTCCCAGCAGTTTTTGCCGAATAGTGAGTATTTATACCAAAAGCTGGGGTCTTTGGGTTTATCGAATGCTAGATTGTTAAGGTTATTGCCTAGATTGTCCTGATAACCTATCCTGTGCCACTGATCGACTGCTGTATTTCTTAGCCAGTACCAAACGGTTTTGATGACCGCTGCTTTATAATATAGTTTTAGATCTGGTACAGCAAGGCCACCTTCATCTGCCTTTTTTTCATTAATCCCCTTGAAATCCTTGATCTTTTGTTCTTCCAAATGAACTTTGCTACTATTTTTTCTAGATCTGTAAAATGATTTCTTGGGAGTTTGATTGGTATGGCACTAAATAAGTAAATTAGTTTGGGTAGCATTGTCATTTTTATTATGTTCGCTCTGCCTACCCATGAGCACTTGATATTTTTCCAAATGATTAGGTCTGATTTTATTTGTGTAGAAAGTATTTTGTAATTTAGTTCGTATAGTTTCTGACTTTTCCTTGGCAGATATATTCTCAAATATTTTATCCTATCATCTGCTATTTGGAATGGAATTTCTTTTTGTACTTCCTGCTGCTGAACTTTGTTGGTAATATATAAAAATGCTGATGAATTATGTGGATTAATTTTGAATCCTGCCACTTTGCTAAAGTTGTGAATTGTTTCTAGTAGTTTTTTA
>JAJPUD010009762.1:40916-66219 GCA_023553655.1 Myrmecobius fasciatus | reverse complement strand
TCTCTCTCTCTCTCTCTCTCTCTCTCTCTCTCTCTCTCTCTCTCTCTTTTTGCTGAGGCAATTGGGGTTAAGTGACTTACCCAGGGTCACACAGCTAGGAAGTGTTAACTGTCTGAGACCAGATTTGAACTCAGGTCCTCCTGACTTCAGGGCTGGTGCTCTATCCACTTCGCCACCTAGCTGCCCCGCGGATAAAAACTTTCTACAAAGTTATTGCCCAAGAATTTGGGAGCTTGAGGATAG
Organism: Myrmecobius fasciatus; assembly: GCA_023553655.1. Taxonomy (NCBI): domain Eukaryota; kingdom Metazoa; phylum Chordata; class Mammalia; order Dasyuromorphia; family Myrmecobiidae; genus Myrmecobius; species Myrmecobius fasciatus. The sequence goes on along the minus strand of JAJPUD010009762.1, from coordinate 65,976 downwards.
GGGAAGCAGCAAAGACTTCATGTTAAAGATGGCACTTGAGCTGAGCTTTGATAAAAAATAGAAATTCTGCAAAGTAGAGATATTTCCCCTCATATTCTTGATATTTTGCTATGTGTTTTTCTCCCCTACTCCCTACAGAGTAGGGTCTGGGTTGACCTTTGTGTACTTAGTACTTAGCTTGGATCTTTGCACCCAGTAAGTTGTTAGGTAGATAGAGCCCTATATCTGGAATCAGGACAATATGAGTTTAAATCCAGTTTTAGGGGCTTATTGGTGACTAGAGACTAGAATCACTTAACCTTCACCAGCCTTAGTTTCCTCATTTGCCAAAAGGGATAATAGCATCTCCTTCTCAACAGTTGTTAGGATCAGATGAGCTATGAAAAGCACTTTTCCAACCTTTCAAACACTATAAAAATATTGTTAAACCTTGAAAAAAAGTTTAATAAAAAGAATTAAATAATATAAAGATAACATAGCTTTTCTATTTTCCTAGTGGACTGTTATTAATAAGAAAAAAAAACCTCTATTCATTATCATAGGATGATTAATTTAGAGCTGAAAGGGATGTGGGATATTGGTCTGGTTCAGTTCATTTCACAGATGAGCAAACTGAGGCTCACTGGTCAAGTGAAACATATAGCTATTAAATATTATGAAATGTCAGTGATATTTTGATTCAAAAAGCAGTTCTCTCTCAATGACTCCACAGTGTCTCTAAATCAGGAGGCAGGGATTTTAAATTTACTTTCTTCAATGACCCTGGGCAACTCACACACCTTCCATTAATCTCCCTGGGCTTGAATTTTGGCTTCTGTCAAGTCAGGGATTGTACTTAATGAGCCTTATTGCTCCAACATCTTCCTCTTGCAACACTGGGATATTCTCTTCTTATATTCTGTGCTATAGTGCTTATTAAATGTTGAAGTAGATGGCTATAACAAAAAGATTATGGTAACTTTCTAAGCTGTTAGGAAGAATATCTGATACTTGAAGCAGGGGCCAGATTTGGAAGATGATTTTAGAAAAAGAAAAACAAAACAAACTAAAAATATTGGACGTCTGGATATCTAGCACAGGCAGTTCGAACCCTTAACCATGTCTGTCAAAGTCCTGTCAGCCTCCCTGTGAAGAAGAGAACATCCCTTTGTTTTACGTCAGCTGCCAAAGACTGTCTCCCAGAGAGGATGAGTCCTTGGGGAGGCTGAGACATGGTGAAAGTTGGCCCTTCCTCAGTCACAAATTATAGCTGAGTAGAATGGCAAGAGGTATCAGAAGCCTCCGTCAGTGAGAAGAGCCTCCGGAAGGCCCTGGGAACCATGTTTTACAGCATCCATCCAAGGCAGGGCTACGAATTCTCCAGTAAGCCTCCTAGCCCTTCAGAATGCCAATGAGCAGGGCCTCCACTCAGGCTGCAGATATCTGGGTGGCACAGAGTGCTAGTCTTTGGCCGTCTCTGAAGTTGGCAGGGGAAGAGGTTGGCAGAAGTCCCCTCCCCCTTCCTTCTTTTGAATGGTGATACCGCCCACCCCTTGCAGCATCAGCAGTGGCAGCAGGGTGACCCATGGGTAAGGAGCCGGAGCTCTTTTTTGAGAGCTTGTTGAGCTGCCCCTGCCTTTAATAGAGAAGATATATGAGCTAAGGTTTCATTAATTAATCCATTCATTAACTCATTGATCAGTCAAATGATTGATCTCTTGCAGGGAAGTAATGCCCTCTCACTGAGAGTGAGGTTTGAGCTCAGGTACCAAGTAAACCAGGCCTCAGTTATTAAGAAGAGCAGTGGGAGGGCTTATTTCTAAATAAAGATTGGTGTGTGTATTCATGAGAAAACCCAATAAGTTATAATTTTGCATTCTCCTACTAGCGACAGGAAAGTGGGAGCCAATCCAAGGGACCTTTCCCTGAGAGACAATTTGTGCCTTATCTACTACAAACAGAAGATATTTGGATGTGATTTATAGAATAAAGAAAAATCTTTCCCAAAATATCTTTCTTTTGCTTGTTGAGAAAAAGATGGATCATCCCAACTCACTGTGTCTCATTGATGGAGTCCCAGAGCAGTCGGGAGAATTTGTATCCATTTGAAAAGTTCTTCTTCGTTTTCCTGGCAGACATTCCTTGAGCAGTGCTGACATTTTAGACTGTGTATGGAGTGGGAATGTCATTAGGATAATATTTTATTACAGTTCATAAGCTGAAGACAAGCTGTTAAATACTTTAATTTTCATTGCTGCAAGTTATCTTGGCATAATTCTAATAATTGGTGAGGGAGAGAGACAGAGACAGAGACAGAAAGAGACAGAGAGATAGTGAGAGAGTGCCCTGTATTTGTCACTGGTTTGCCTCAACTACACAGAATCCAGTGTCCAAGGTGCTGAAGTCATTCATGATTCTTACTGGGTTGCCTAGTTTTAGTAGTTTTAAGAATCTGAGTTTGTACAAGTAAGGAGGATTTAAATTTTTCTTCATTATATTTTCATGATTATTTGATGTTACAGGTGAGGCAGTACTGAGATCCATATCTTTCTCTACTTGTTTTTAATTCTAAATGCACATTTCAGTTATGGCACACTATCAGGATTTTTCCCCTTGGCTTTTCTTGGTGCTTCTTCAGCTTGCCATGGAGGTAACTCCTGGGCATTTGAAAGTGATGCTATCGGAGCGAGTCATATGGTCTCAGTAATAGCATTTTTGCTCACTCTTCGAAGAATAAGGTAAATATAAAGAATCCCGTAACCTTGAAGTCGAGCAGAGGTAAACAACAACAACAACAAAAATAACCCCCTCAAAACAATAATGTCTCTGAAATGGCCCACCAGCCTTGAGGGACCCCTGAGGAGTTAGGACATACAAAAATATGTCATAGTGTCACAAATGAGGCAGCTGGATTTTTTTGACCATTTACAAATATTAATGTTCACACTTTAAATGTAAGACCTTTGTCTGACAATGTCTGAGTTGACATTCTAGTGCAGTGGAGCTGTGTCAATATTGACATTCTACCTGTCAATGAAATCAAAAGATATAAGGAAGTCAAGGATAAATGGAAAGGTAGTTCTTGGCTTCTTAAAGAGGCAAAGAAAGATGTTGAACAGAAAAAAATATATTTGGTTCTTAAATAAAACAAGGAATATTTCATGGGGCATTTGGCCACCTCACCGTCCGTGAGTAGCAATAAAAATGCCTCCATTAGGATGCCCACTTGTTATGTATTAATATCTGTTGAGGAAGATGAAAAGGGGAAAAAAGACAAGGAAGGTGACAATTTTCTAAATCAATACATGTGTTGATATGCATGGGAATTTAATTCAAAGTCAGACCTACAGGAGGTTGGAGAAAAACATGTGTTGGAAATAGGGTCCAAAATTAAGAATTAAAAACAAATTTCCAAATCCTTTGATATTCAGATGTCTAAATGTGGCAAATGATTTCTCCATAAACAGTCAGAAAGAGCTTGAATGACCCTAAATTTGAAGTTATAAAAGTAAAATGAAGAGAATCACAAGAGTTACATCCTAATTCACTGAAATAAACTACAGATGCTATAATTTGGAAAATGGATAAAAGAAAAGATGTCGAAAGTAGCTGTCATAATTTCCTATCAAAGTTGAATTGATGTGAAGCATTTGCCACAAGGAAGGCCCCCTAATGCCTTTTTTGTCTCTGCAACCATCTGCCTCTGATGGCATGATTTTCTTATATATCGGCCAAAGGCAACCTTGTAAAATATTATGTGAGGTGAAACTGTATGGTTAGGGCACGTATTGCCTCTCAGAACAGAGCACAGGAGGTGAAAGCTTTTCTACAGAAACTTTGATATGACACCCAGATGACCCAGGACCATTTTTGGATAAAACTCAAGGCAGCAGAACATAGCAACAATAAATGTTACCGATCAATTGGATTTTAATGACAGATTGTTTTCATTAGTAGTGACAGTGAAATGACCATGTTTGGATCTAGTCCCTGATAAGTTAAATGAAGATATGAAAATGGCCCTAAAGGAAATGACAAGAATATAAAGAGCATTTAGAGCAGGTGAAGTAGACACAGAAGAAAGCTTGACTTCCATTATGATGATTTTGAAAACCTTGAGGGGTCGATTTTTCAGGGAGCTAAAAAAGGGAAAGCTACTGAACCACTGTAGGGAGACATCATGACGAGCATTATTCTTATCCAGGGAAGGAGATTGAGAGGATAACTTTCTCTTTCATATAAAATCTTTATGATAATGACCTTTGTAACTCACAAAGATTATGAGAACAGAGTGGCCAATCCTTCATAGCTCTTGCTGAAAAGAAAATATCCCTTCAGTCCCCCAATTAACCAAAAGTATTACAGAATACAAGATATTTTTAGGCTTTTTTCTTTGTTGATAAAAAATCTAAGTATAAAGGAAAATTTTGCAAGTATTTTATATTAAAGTATTTCTATACCAGAAAACTTTGAGGGCAGGTGTGTAGGTTTAGATCAATGGTATAAAATTCATTTAGAAATGGGGACCACTAAAGTGTAAGTAAAATTCTCTGTGGGCCACATAGTGACTTAAGAAACCACAAAATACCACTATGTTTTTTTTTGTTTATTTAACATTTTATTCTGTTTCAGGATTTGGGAATCTTGTAGGATGTATACGACCTCTGGGACACATGGTTGTCACCTTGAGCTTCAATGATGATTGTTTTGTTGATCTCATCCAAAGTTGTTGCATTCTAGGACACATTGACCTCTTCTTTCCATCATTCTGGGTCATTGTGTTGACTTTGACTATTTTGATGTCTTATAGCTTCATCATAATCTGTTTCATCTAGTACATGTTGATCTCGACCTTTACGGTGAATGGGGGGAGGGAAGAAAGTGAGTAAGTATTGTTCTCAGTCTTATTCACAACAGAATCAGTGGAAACTTGATGATAGCTTAGGGATCTAAGGTTGTTCATCCTCAAAGCACCTTCCAAGCTTGAGGGTCCTAGGTTGCTAGAGGATGGGGGATATTTGGCTTCTCTTCATTTTGTGGCCATTCATACCCTTAGATGCTATCTTTAGGTCTTTAAGGTCTTTGACTTGACTTCTTTTTGTGATAGCAGTCAATTAATTATTTTTTTCCCCTTTGGCACTTTGGGGAAGGTGTTCTCATGTCTATATGAAATTCCATGTGTCATGAAATTCTATGAGGGATCTAACAATATAGATAACTTTGTTACCTGTAATTATCATTATCTGGGAAGTAATAAACCAGGGATGGGATTATCAAGAAATGATGATATTTTACATGCAGTCCAGGTTGATGTGGGATTCCATAGAGATGGTGAGGTCCTCCAGCTAGTATTATTTACATATGGCATTGTGCTGATTGCATTAAACCCAAGAGCCTTTTCAGTTTTATCTATTCTACTTTTCATTCATTCATACAACAACCTTTCATTAAGGAACTAGTATGTGCAGGTCCTCTGTCCCATTATTGGAGCAGATGATAAGTTTATTGGCCTCCTGGTATGTACAGTCTAATAGAATTTATTGATTATATAGCACTGACCAAGCCCCAAAGGCTAAGGCTATGAGGATGAATAAGACATAAATGGGTTGAATTAATGAATCCCTGTTCTTTTGGTACTTTCATCTCAAAGGGCAGGAAATGTGCATTGGAACTTCATGATGTTCCAAACAGGGTGGAGAGTGATATAGCAGAAATGATGCTGGATTAATTCTGTGATTGTGGGTGGTTCCTATCTCTTTTCTTAGTTTTCCTTCTGCTCTGTCAGAAGAACATCACAACATCATAAATTTTGACCTGGAACTCAATCTTATTAAGCAAACTTTTAGTAGAACCATCCTAATCTTATGTGCCAGACACTGGGGAGGCAAAACATAAATATGTCCATTCTTACTCTCAGGCAACTTATAGTTTAATGCATGGAAGAGAGTCAGTTAACAAACATTTGTTAATTGCTAACTTTGTGCTGATACTCTTAAGCTCTGGGAATACAAAAAAGGTGAAATCTCAATGGAAGGGCCGAGGACTTGCGTTATCTCTATCATCAGGCGGTGAAGAATGCAAGTTTTGAGTTATTAAGAAAAAAATTAATTAATTTTGTGCTGGAGGGAAATTAGGAAATACTTCAGGGTGATGGTTTCCGGAAACCATTTGAACTGGTTGCAGAAGGTACAGTTTACCAGTTATCAGAAATAGTGGTTCCTATTTTGATCATTGATCTATTTTTCAAATGTCAGGCATCTAATTAACTCTTGTGATTGCTACATCATGCATGCTAGGATTCTTACCAGGGGACATTGTCTCTGGAGTTCTAAAGACAGAGGAAGGAATGATTCTGTCTGTAGTATTCATTGAGAAAAGTGTAGGGGATCGTCATTGATCGAAATATGTGTTGGGCTGGCCATGTATTACTTTGTCTTCCCAAGAGAGAAGTTCTTTATTTCTAGTCTGTTTGACCAGTTGCTCACTAATGAATGAATTCCTTAGCTCCGGGATATCCCCTCTATGTGTCAAAGGTAATGATTGAGAAGAGAGCTTGGACCCACCTGGGGTGGATGGAGTAGGATCAGAGGAGACTGCAAGACTTTAGTAGAGACTTAAAGATTGGGCAAGTTCTAGGAAGCAGGGAAGAGGGATGGGTGGTTTGAAACTGTCTTGGACAGAGGAATCACAGCAAGAAAAATTGGGGAATGGCTCAACAAGTTGCCATATATAATCATGATGGGATAACTGCTGTGTTACAAAAAATGACGAACTTGATGATCTTAGAAAAAAACATGGATAGACTTGCATGAAATAATAAAGAATAAATGGAGAAGAATCAAAAGAATGATATATACAGTAACAATATTGTTTTAAGAACACCTTTAGGGGATTAAGTCATTTTGACCATTACCCAAATACCCAAATTAACCACAAAGGATCCTGAAGAAAAATGCTATCTTCATCCAGTAAAAGAACTGATATGGAGAAATATGTATAGAATGGTTTTACATATGCATGTGCATACACATATACAGAGAGACAGAGAGACAGAAACAGAGAAAGAAACAAAGAGATGGAAACAGATACACATATACAGAGAGACACACAGAGATTTGTGTCTAATGGTAACCATCTCTAGGGTATTGAGGAAAATACCCTATATAGAGATAGCCGATACAGAGAAATATGTATAGAATAGTTTTACTATTGTGTGTATGCATACTCATATACACAGAGAGACAGAGAGAGACAGAGAGAAAGATAAAGACAGAGACAGATACACAGAGATTTTTGTCTAATGGTAGCCATCTTTAGGGCAATGAGGGAAAGAAAATAAAAGAAAATTACATAATAACAGTAAGATATATTTTAAAGAAATAGCATAGCAGATCTGCAGTTTTATATTCAATCATCTCTATATATGCTATGGAAATGCTTATTTTATTTCCTAATTCAGAATAAAATAAAGAAAAAGAAAGAAAATTAATTGGAAGACCCTCTAGATGACTTTGTCAGAACCCAGAATCCAGATATGAGAGAATGTGAAGAGATGTGCTTTTGTAGGAATGTAGAGATGTGTATGTGTGATGGATATGCATTGTGCCCTTTTTATACTCAACATATATAAATTATATACTCACAATATGAAGAACACAGTGATTATCACTGTATTTGTATGTGGGGAGGGGTGCATTGCCCTCAGTTTTCCAAGCTCTCCCATATTCCATTATTTCACTTGAAGTTTGGACAGTCTCACAAGGGGAGAGAAAGTAAGTTCCCATTTGCTCTTCCCCCATTGCTCCCCTTACAAACTCAGTTTCTCAGCTATGCATCCAAAGATTTGGAAAGGGATGGCTCCTTGTCCAAGGTCCTATGAGGTTGTCCAAGGTGAGTAGAGACCTTGCTAACTTATCCTACCATGATATGAACATTGACATTGAAGCCAGATGACCTGGGTTCAAATGCTGCTTCTGTCACTACATATGTGACTTTAGAAAATCTTAACCTTTACATAACACTTAAAAGATCTTTGAAACTTAAAGATTCTTTACTTTTTTTGGTCTCAGTTTCCTCATATGAAAAATTAAGCAGTTGTCCTAAATGACTTTCAGTATCCTCTTGCAAGTAAAGTACTATAATCCTATGTTTCCTGTTAAAAACTTTGGAATGGATCTGTGATTTTATTGGTGTAGGGAATTTCTGATGAGGAAAATTCCTTGTGTCTGCTCCAATGGATATTTTCTCCACAAATTAATTTTAGGGTGCTGTCTGCACATTGAGATGTTTGTGACCTGTTCAGGCTCACACATCCAGCTAGATCTAAACTTAGGTTTCCTGATTCCAAGTTGTCTCTTAAAATAATGGTTTTAATTTCCAAAATGTAAATCAATTGTTATTTTCTTAAACCTGAGGAATATAAGAATAACTAGCCCTTCAGACTCAGAGTCTGGACATCCAGTGGCCAGCCAGAGATACTGAGAAAGAGAACACTGCTCAGGTCTGCAATGAACCTTGTTAGGGGAGAGGGGTCTCTTTCAGCTTAAAGATTCTGTCATTTCATATGGTAAAGCACTGAGCTAATAAGATGAAATTCATTTGGGATAGTGTACAGTCTTGACTTTTGGGCAAAAAATTTGGATTTCACAAACGTAAGCAAGAGGAGAAATGGATAGATGGAAAGTATTATGAAAAAGATCGGGAGATTTTAGTGGACTGCAACCTCAGTATATGTCAGTAGTATGATATGGCAGTCAGAATAGCTGATGTCCCCTCCCACTCTCAAATTATATGATTTTGTCACTGTATTTTTCATTCATTAGATGGTTTTATTGGCATCATCTTGCAAATATGACAATCCCAAATTTAAAAAAAAGTTTACAAAAAAAGAAGGTTCTGTCATTTCTGGCTAGTTTTTCAGTATTTCATTTGATTCACTGAAGACCTGGTCCTAGAACCTGGGTTTCCCAGTTTGCATTCTTTGCCTAAAGTACTTCTTAGGTACTTCTCCTAGACTTTCTCTTTCTCTCCTGGGAATGGGGGGAAAATGAGAAAGTGGGAAATGAGGGAGTCACGATAATAGGAAAGGAGGTCATAACCTCCATATTTTTGGTTGACTACATAGATTGCTGGGCTAATTAGAATTTGCTCCCATTCTTTGTCATTAAAATATCCAGAGCAGATTTGTAAGAAGGGGAGGACTGTTTATCTGATATCTTGCCAGATTCAGATATGAATAATCGCCATCTGAATTCATCTGTTTTTGTTGTGGGTTACCCTGGAGGAAGTACAGTGTTTTCCATTATGGCTTGGCATTCTTAAGTGTCTGCTGCACCTCAGAGATGGGGAGAGAGAGGTAGGAGGAACTGGCAAGATCCACGTCCCAAAGTTTCATTCCTTATTTGTTTGAAAAACTTTTAACTTATTATAGATTACTCTTTTTGTTGTTGTTATCATCATCAATGCAATGCCAGAAAATGATACCTGAACTTGTAGTGAAAAGGCATGAATTTAGTTCTGCCTTGGCTACTTAGCAATTGTGTGACCTTGGACAGGTGACATCACCCCTCTGAGAGGCTCATTTGTCTCCACTTCTTAAATGAGGTCAATCCTACCTGCACCTCCCACCTCCCACCTCCCAGGGCTAAGTGAAGATCCAGTGAGTTAATGGATGAAAAGTGCTTGGTGAATCTAAATCAATCCTGAAGAGCTGGAACAGATCCAGGGGAGGTGTAACTAGACACCACATTAGATGAGGTGGCATGGAAGGGACTGGGGAGGTTTAAGCTGGAGAAGAAGAGAAAAGGCATGAATGCTCTTTTCAGGTGTTGAAAGCCTGTCAGATGAGAAAAGGGATCAGAATTATTCTGCTTGATCCCAAGGGTAGAACTGGGGGTTCCAGGTAGAAATTGCAAAGCAAGTGATTTAAGATCGATGCAAAGGAAGACTTGATAATCCAAGTGGGACAGGCTGGTCCAGGATTTGGGGCATTCTTTTTCACCGGAAGTTTTCATGCAGATGCTGGACAGCTCCTTATCCAAGATCTATTGACCCTGGGTGTTCCCACTGTTGGTCCTGGGATTAGCTAGGTGGCCCCTGGGATTTGTCTGACATTGGGATGCTCTGAGTGTTTCCCAGCAAATAATTCCTTTCCTCCCTGCATACTAGCCCCTCATTTTCCTGCAGTCGTGCCATGACATTTATTTTTTTTTCCAGTAGGAAGCTAATTCTAATGTCCTAATTCTTCCAGGTACTTTAGTCCAATGAGTTATTTACCTTAAGCTTTCCTGGATTTCTTTAAGACCTGGACATAGGAGCCTCTATCTCCTATCTCCTCCCTTCCCTGCAACATCTCTGCATCATTTTCTTATTAGCTCAAGTGTGTAAAGGGGAGAGGAGAGAGATTTATTTCTGGGTCTGGGCTTTCAGATAAAGTTTTGTTTACACCCCACCTCCCAAAGAATTAGATTATTCCACCCTGTTAGCAATGGATGAGATGAGGCAGGGTGGGACTGACTTCAATGACCCTGGAGCTGGAAGCATCAGACATCAAGCTGAAATCCTGACCTCTAGGTGTAAGTCTCTGCATCTCCATTTTACAGATAGTAACTTTGAAGGTCACAGGAGCTAGTGGAATTGTTCTAGGTTGTGTAGAACAAAAGAATTAGGGTTATTTCCTATCTGTGTGACCTGGAGCATCTCAGAAAGGCTGCTGGATTAGAGGATTCCCTAAATCATTTTAATTCTGATATTCCATATTCCAGGACCCCTCCCATCTCTGGCCTTCTCTGTTCTAAGGCCCCTCCCAGTTCTGACATCCTCTGTTCTAAGGCCCCTTTCAGCTCTAACATCCCCAGTTGTAAGGCCCCTCCCAGTCTGACATCCCCAGTTCTAAGCTCCCCCCAGATATAACATTCCCAATTCTGAATTCTAAGTTTAAGCTTGAAATTTTGTATCTCCTGCCTCCATGGACCAGGATTTTTCATTAAAGATCAGTCATGTACATATAGGATTTACAATCCAGTCTACATAGGATATGTAGAGTGAGAGACAAGATAGTATCATCATGGATAGAATATTAGTCTTGAAATCAGAAAAGCACATCCAAAAATTGCCTTTGATATTTACTAACTGTGAGACCATAGTCAAATTATTTTCCACTTCTGAGCCTCAGTTTGCTCATGTATAAAACGCGGTCATAGTATGAAAACTCTAAGGTGGAGAACCAGTGGTCATCCACATTGGTAGAAGAGTTTTCACCAGGACTTCTCTATATCAGTTAAATAATAAATTATGATCTTCCCTCCCCTTAATGCCCAAAGAAACAAATCAAACAACAATAACAAGAAGAGGAAAAATCTGAATCACTAACATAAAATTAAATTATCATCATCATTATCATTAGTAGCAGAAGTGGTCATCATTAACTGCCACAGCAGCAATTTATCAGAAGGAATGAAATATGACTATATAAAGATCTAGCCTTGGAATCTCTGAGAGGGTTAATGCCAAATACGACAGTGTCCTGAAGATCTAGTTTTGAGATCTACTTAAGAGAATGGTAATATCAAATATGGCAGTAGATCCTGAAGGTCTAGCCTTGGCAGTTGGGAGAGGGATGATGTCAAATATGGCAGTATTAGGGTGGTGATGGTGATTTGGGGCAGCTTTGGTGGATCCAATGAATTCATTAATAGAGGTTAAGTTTGAAATGTTGGCTGGGAATCCAAATAGAGCTGTCTCTTTGGCAGCTCAGAATGTCATTTTGATGTATAAAAGTCAGATCATGAGAAGAGAAATAGATAGGGCAAATCATCCACAAAATGGGGATTAATTAAAGTCTGCTTTAGAGGGAATAGAGAAGGGATGAAGTTAAGAGTTGCAATCTTGGTGTAGGAGAGAGTTTATCACAGAGATTAGGGGAGAATCATAATAAGAGAAGCTGCCCAGAAGGAGGGGCTTGTCCAGGGCAATAGATTCAAAGTAGAGAGAAGCTGGATCTGATTGGGAATAGTCATCTCAACCCCTGGCTGATTCTTAGTGAGGTAGGCTGAATAGGAACTGAATTTGTGGCAAAGAAGATGCAGTTCTTAGATCCAAGTTCCTTCATCTTCTCAATGGGCTACAGTCTTGCTCACTCTACCTAAATCTAGGAACAGTGCTGCCTGCTTTAAGCTTCATTTTCTAGACTGGACCTCCCCTCTGTGCAAGTTACTATGGTTCCTTTGGCTGGAGGAAAGAATCTTATCCTGATAATCATCTTTTGAGCATGTATGGAAGTAGGGGATGAAGGCATGAAAGACATTTGGGTATTCACTGAATTATAGCATCTTGAGTGTAGAAGTACCCCCAAGAATTCATTGGGGTTCAGTCCCCTGCCTTTGGGAAACTGAGACATCATTATTTCTCAGAAGAAGCAATTAAGATATCATTATTTCACAGAAGAAGCAATTGAGACCCAGGAGAATTAGCTGATTTGAAAAATGAGTTCAATATTCCATCTTCTCTAACTAGTACATGAAGGTAAATAGTATGAATCCAGAAACTATTTTCTTTTACCTAATAGGAAAGTGAGGCCCAGAGTGAGCAGGACTGAGGGGTTTTAAATCACATTACTATTTAATGAAGATCCAAGACCAGCATTTCCTGTCTTTACATCTCTCATGTACGCTGCACCTGACAGGTATCTACATAAATACTTGGGCATTGGTGATACTACCAATATCAATAAACAGAGTTAAATAGCACTTATGTAGTACCTGAAAGTTTGCAAAGCGCTTTGATTCTTTAATTTGATGTTCTGAGCAATCCAGGGGAAGGTGCTTTTATTGATCTCTTTTTACAAGTAAAGAAATTGGAGCTAAAAGATATCAACTGACTTGTTTACTTGGTCATAAGATACTATCTGTTTGAGGCAGAATTAGCTAGTTTCTTTGTGCTAGAACTAGTTTCTAGTGGAGCATATTGCCTTCTACACATTCACTCACTCACTCACTCATTCATTCATTCATTCATTCATTATTTTCTTTTCCCTCCCTTTCCCATTTCTTTCTCTGGGCAGCATGGGATGGTCGACAGTTTTAGAGTTGGAATCATAAGGGCTCTGAGTTGGAAGCTGGCTCTGGCACTTAATAACTGTGTGACTCTGGTTAACTTAATCTTCATCACAAACCTGTGTTACTTCTCATCTCCAGTCAAATGAGGATGAACTCTTTCTTTTCATATGATTTACTTCATAAGACTGTTTTGGAAAAAGAATGCTTTACAAATGGTTAAATTCTAGAAATGTAAGCTGCTCATTGCCAGTATTATTTTGACTCCAGTTATCTCTCAGCAGGATAAGGCATCTGAGGGCTGGATACTAGTTAGGCAAGGAGGCACTTGTCTTGCCTCATTTGCCCATCATCAGTAAAAAAAAATGGTTATTGTGAAATCTAAAATATGGTATCATCAGATCATAGCATGAATTGAGGCTCTAAGCCTTATTTAGTGCAAACTTCTACTTCCTTTTACAAATGAGGAGACTGAGGTGAGAGAAAGGAAGGGACTGGCTTAAGCTCACACCAGCAGTAAATGGAGGAAAGATTTGAATACGGTCTCAAATCCTGTCTATCTCCACATCCGGAGCTCCTTCTTCCCCCTACAATGAGCTGTGTGGACTGACATTCGAAATGAGCACAAACAGTGCACTTAGGATAGAGACTTTGTGAAATGATTTTAGCAAATTAAAAGGGAGTGTGAAACCTCAACTAAAAAAAAAAAATTGGAGACACAGAGATCAGGGAACTGTGGGCGCGGGCGGGTGGCAGCTTGGTTCTGTCTGTGTGGAGGGGCCATCTCCTGTGAGACAGACTAAGCAGGAGTCTGACACAGCCTGAGGGAGGGGAGCTAGGAGGGGAGGAGGTAGAGGGTGACCACAAAAACCTTCCCTTTTTCTTTTGGGGTGGGGGGCCTCTCTGTACTCTCCTCACTTAGTCACAGGAAGCCAAGAACCCAGAACTCGATGTTTATCCTAACTGTCCATTTGAGACTGGGGGGTTGGGCAAGCAGTATGGAAAAATGGAGGGTGCTGGGTTTGAAACTGGAGGAACTCTACTTAGCACCTTCGCAAATTTGGGCACATGACTTGACCATTCTGGATCTCAGTTTCCTCCTCTGTAAATCCTACTCTCTAGAGAGAACTAGATATCTTTTGAGGCTCTTCAGCTCTACATCTTTTAACCCATGATCCATGCAAAGGAAGAGAAAGACACTTTTAGAAAATTGACAAGAGAAGAAGCTGAGAATTGGAGAGATTAAGTGATGTCTCTCTGGTCACCCAACTGATCAGTTTTGGAGCCAGTTCTCCTCACTCTGCCAGTGTCTGCTAGCTCCTCCTTGAGCCTCAGGCCTGGAGGGGGCTGCTGGCATTGGTGCTGGGTTTAGAGGGACCCTTGCAAGCCCAGCCCTTGGTAGGTAGACCCCTGTTCAAGAATCTAGTGTCCTTATGGACAGGTGGTCACTGTGGAGAAGGTGCCTTGTGAGTTATCAGTCTTTTGGGGTTGAACAGTTACAGCTCTCATTACTCCTAAACAAATTGGCGTCCAGGCTTCAGACTTTGTGCTCTTGGGACTTGGGTTAGAGCTTGACACTCTGAGGCTGATTAAGTAAGGCTCTGGAGTGGATACCACTGAGGTTGTCTCCTCTGATCACCCTGTCCTTGAACTTGGGAGATGCTGGAAAAGTCTGGGAGATGCTGGAAAAGTCTGGGAGATGCTGGACTCAGGTGGGACTGGAACCCTTGCTGACTCCAAGTCCATTCATAGGGTGCTTCTGGAAGGGACCGAGAGCTGTTGAATTAAAAGAAGATCTGGTCAAGTTCTCAGTGCTGGCTGATGGGCAGGAGTGGCCAGCTCAACATTGTAGGGCTAGCTGTTTGTTCAAATCCAGCAGCCCCTCTGGGTGCTGATTTCCTCATCTGAAAAAAAAAAAGAATTTTGATGGGAGTTTCTGTCCCCAAACTTGTTGCCCCTACTTATATGGTTGAGTCTACAATTACTATTTGCCTCTCACTTTGGGGGTTTTATTCAGACTGACTTGCATGTCCAGAGCTGAACAAAGCCCCCAAAGTATGAGTATTTATTAATTGCCTTCTATGTAACAAGCATTGCCCTAAGCAAAAGGATCACAAAGGCCTGCTCTCAAGGATTTCACAGTCTGGTGCTTTATTAGTGATAAGACGATCTGAATGTGAATCCTCACTCTCTACCCTTTTCTTCCTGGGAGGCTATTAGGGGCTCCCTTAGCTCTCTGGTTCTCAGTTTCCTCATCTATGAAATGACAGAGTTTGACCAGGTGAACCCCAGCATAGAACACTGGAATCAGGAAAATCTGGGGTTGCACCTGGCCTCCAGCATCTCCTAGCAGTGTGATCCCTCTGTGTGCCTCACTTTGCTCATCTGTGAAATGGGGTTAATAATAGCACCACCCCCATTAGGATTGTGATGAGGATCAAATGATTAAATAGGCAAATTGCTTTGGAAACCATAAAGAGTTATCGGTGTAAGTGCTTACAGAAGAGAAGGCAGTGTCTGCCCTCAAAAAGCTTACACTCTACCATATAAAAAAGGAGGTTATAAGGTTAAAAAGTGACTGGGGTATAAAGACATCCAGACCCAGTGCTGGATGGATCTTATCAGCAGAAGAGTTTCCTAGAGGAGGGGATACCTGAGGAGGACCTTAGCAGGAACAACCTAGGTTTTGGCAGAGATGAGAATAAAACACATATATTCCATGAATAGTTGACTGTCTGGACAAATGCATGGAGGTAGGAAATGGCTGTGTGGAAATTAGGAGCTGCATTCAGAGGACTTTAGACATCAGATTCTACCTCTCCTGCTTCCTTTCCTTGCAGGACCCCCCCCCCCATCCCATCTTTCCTTTTTTCCCTCTTTCTGCGCCAAGTTCCTTTCTCCTTTCCTTACTTACTCTTTCCCCCATGTGGTTCTCAGACTTCCTGGAGCCAATTTTTCTCACTAATGTGAGGGACAGCAACTGTCGGAAAGAGGCTGCCAAACCTCCCTGCAGAGGAGTTCTCCCAACCCAACTCCCTTTGCTGCTGAATAGAGGAGAGAGGGTTTGAAATGAAGCCGGAGCCAGGAGCTTCTGGGCGGGTGGGCACGTGGGGAAGCTGGCATCTGTTCCCAGCAGACCTACTTTCCCATCTTTCTGTGACTCCCCCTCCCAATCTAGCATCCCTTTTATCCCCCACTCTCCCAACCCTTCTCCTGTGGCTTGGTTTACTGGTAGGGATATACTCTAGAGAGGAGGAAGGACCCTTACTGGAATAAGATTGGGGCATTTGGATTTTCTTTCCTACATCCTTAAAAGATTGAAATTAATCTTTGATTTCACTTGGTCTTTGTGCCCTTGACCTCAAGGCAGATGTTAATCTGATTGTGCTGTCAACAGTCAATGCTATGATCAAAAGAAAGGCCAGTCCCCAAAGCCCAGGCCCTGTAATGAATACTGAGCCCGGTTGATCTCTGGGTGACTAAGGCAGGGTCTACCTTGAGCCTCTAGTTCTCCACTTTGGGCATTGGACTAGCCTCTCCTGGCTTAGTCTTTAGGGAGGCAGCTTCTCTGGCTCCCTTCAAATGGGAGTCTGTGGCACGTGCATTTGGGACTTGGGCTGACTCTGCTGCTCACTTCCTGGAGGTCTTGGTTGCATCCCTGAATTGAGCTCAATTACCTCTTTTGTACCATTAGGACACTGAACTCACTGGTCTTTAAGGTCTATTCCCATTTGAAGTCCTCTGATATGACTGATGAAATATGAATTCATGCACAGATTTTCATTTCCATGAATGTTTTTTGGGGCATGGAATAAAGCATGCCCCTGATTTCCATTTTTTTCTCCCAAGATATTATGGAAATATGAATATTGATGAGAGAATTCTTGCCTTGCCCCTAGGCACTACAACCTTAATATCCTTTCCTGACCTCAGTTTCTCCATTGGTAAGATGGTTGCATTGAACTAGCCCAGTTCCAACTCTGACATTTTCCTCTTCTTAGTGATGGGGAGAAGAGGCTTTCATGAGGGAGGAAGAGAGGATCTCAGAGATAAGGAGAAAGGGAAGGGGATTAACTTTTATGTTGTAGCTATTGTGTTCCAGGCACCTTGTTAAGGGCTTTTTACAAATATATCTTATAAAACCTCACAACAGTCCTGTGAAGTAGATGCTTTTATTATTCTCATTTTTTGGTTGAGAAAACTGAGTCACACAGCTAGTAAGTTTCTGAAGCCATATTTGAACTTGGGTCTTCATGATTTCAGGCCCAGTCCTCTATCACCTGTGTCCCCAGCTGTCTCTGTGACAGACTTAGATCATAGTTTTCTAGACAGAAGCATCCTCATAAACTATCTAGTCCTACAACCTCATTTTACAAAGGGGGAAACTGAGGCTTGAGAACGATGACCTAGAATCATAGCTCTAGAAGGTATCTGGTCCAAACTCATTTTAATGGAACATAACACAATACCTGGCATCTTGTAGGCACTTAATAAACACTGAGTTTTTGAAATAGAGAGGAAACTGAAGTTAGAAGTGAAGTAATTTTGGATCTGGATTTAGTTCTGGAAATATCTACAGAGGTCAATCCCCCTCATCTTCCAAGGAGGGGAAGCCATTGGCTCCAAATTCAAGGCAAGTCCCTAAGTTGAAATTGGAACCAGTGATCAAGCCTGGAGTTAGGAACCTCAGTAGACTGCTGCAGGTCTTCTCAAAGGAAGCCCAGAGAAGGTGTTCGGTGTTTGATGCATTCTATCTTGGCCACTGTACTCATGAGTCCAGGTGTCTGGTGAATGAATTGCTGCTCCCTCTGTGCTCTGTCTGACCCTGACAAAGGGAAATGATGGCATTGCCTCCCAGAATGCTTGCAGGTGCCCTTGGCTGCTGCTGGCCCATCCTGGTTGATACTGTGTGAGCTCTTAGAAGAAAGACTTTATGGGCTATGGTACATCTGGGAGAAAGGGGGTGAAGGAAACTGAGATGGATTAGCCAAGAGGTAAGAAGTTGGAGAGCCGACATTGGTACAGACCATTCTCATCCCAACAGAGTGAGAATAAGATTCTGCCTGCCATGCTGGGCAGGAAGAGCACCTTTCTTCTGACCAGGAGCATTTATGGCTGGCCCCATCCCTACCATTAACAATCATCAAGCTCACTACAGGCTCCTCATCTGTAAAATTAAGGGACTGGTCTTGCTACCTCTCCCTATAAAAAGGATCACTTTTTTACAAGAAAGGGTTAAACTAGGCAACATGAGTCACTGGTCTGAGGAAGAGAATGGACAAACTGGTTACCAGTCTCCAAACAAGCAGCCTGGTGTAGTAGAAACTGAAATTTAAAGCCCGGCCTCAGTCTGACACTTGCTAGCTGGGTGATCCTGATCAAATTGCTCTAATTCTCTAAGGTATAGTTTCTTCATATGTAAAATGAGGATTAGCCTCCTTCTTATGTGGTTATGAGGAAAGCACTTTGGAGAGCCAGACAGGCTAGAGAAATGGGAGCTAGGAATAAGTAAACATCATCTCCAATGTTTTTGACTCAATGAGATGGTAAATGAAGGTGGAAGCCCCTGTCTGTGGTCCTGAAACTGAGGCATCTCACTGCAAGGATGGATGTGGCTGTCAGTGAAATATGCTACTGAGCTCTATGTTCTCTGCTATTGTAAATATCAGACGTTTTATGAGAGGGTCAGGGGATCAGCACTTTCAGAACTGGGGCTGATGCCAGAAAATCAGGTTGAACTTCAAAGAAGCTGAGAATTATAGTGAGAGTTGGGAAGAGGGGGATTATCCAACTTTCTGACCCATGTCTGAATCTTTCCTACAACCTTCTTGGCAAAAGCTCATGCAAACTTAATTGTAATCTTCTGGAGATGGAGAGCTCACTACTTGCAGAGTCAGCCAGGACGTTTTGATTGCTGGGGCTTGAGTCTTGTGATTTGAGTGAAGGGCAGTTTGTCTCTGTCTTTGACATGGCAAAGGCTGATACCTCCCCTAATGTCTTGTCCCTTTTGTTCTATGCCTGGACGTGCTCAGCTATCATCACACCTGGCTTATGATTCCCTGCATGGGAAGTTGCTCAGTAGGGTTAAGGAGTCCTAGGAAATGGCCCATCCATTTCAAATCAGCCGTTCAGCCTGCCAGAGAATTATTGAGCTTGCGAATGCCTTCCTTCTGGAGAGTTTTCCATTAGTGATTTCTATTTCCAATTGATGATCAGAACTTGTGTCTGATTGCTCCATGAAGGCAAAGATTTCAGGTGAAATTTGTCATCTTCCCTGTGCCCAGGGCAATATGATACATATAGTAGGTGCTTTGTGAATCCTTATTAAATGAATGAATGAGTAAATAATGGAACGCAGGTGGCTACACTTGAAACTAAAATATTGTGGTTTAAGACTTGTTCTGATAATTAACTGCTACCATGACCTGGACAAGTCCTTTGTGCCCTCTGACCTTCAGTTCCCTTGCTTTAAAAAATGAGGTGATTGAAGCACATGACTTTTGAAGCCCCTCAGTACCTAAGTAGTAAGAATGTATAAATTGGGATTTGCTTTAGATTGGACATAAACTGAACTTTGGATAGAAACTCATCCTTTTGGGATTCCATTTATTTGATATCATAAAGTCATGTATGGAAAGTTGAAATCTAGGGAAGAGTTTCTATTGACCTTGTCCATTAAGACCCTGTTGGATTCTTACATAGTAGGACTATTCGAACTCCTCATCTGTGCTGCAGAAAGCACACTCTATGTCCTAGGCTTCTACTGTTTATCAGTTCTAGTGCTTATCTCCCCAATCATTTAGCTTTTCCCCCAGCAGGGGTATGGCTTAGGCTTATTTTTTAACGATCATTAGTCTGGGCATACAGTTACTGGGGAATAAATGTGGGTTGAATGATTGATCACCTCAGTAAGAGGGTTTAAGTCTATTTTCACTTAAAGTCTAAAGGAGAATGTTTTGGGATAGGAGAGGTTTGGGACTCAAATGAGGAAGGGACTATGGAATCCATTACATCGAGGTTGTGACATAGTTCTGTGTCCTGTGCCTAGGTGCTCTGGCCCACCAGAGGGGATTAAGAAAGGCTCATCGACAGGAGGCAGTGGATGCTGACTTCATAATACAGAGTCTGGAGTGTTCAGCACTTTGGTGTTTCCTGTCTCTAAAACCTCAGGCAGCAAATAACCCAGTCCAATATAAAACAACTAAACAATCAATCAACGAACATATAAGTACCTACTATGTACCAGGCCCTGAGCCAGGCACTGGAAATACAAATATAAAGAATAAAAGAATGCCGCCTTCCAAGGAGCCAACATTCTTAAACTGGGAAGACACAAAACCCAATGGAAGTCACTGAGATGAAAGGGGAGCTTTGTCCACACCCTTCCCCCTAGACACATCCCCTAGAGATGCTCCAGTTTTTTTTTTTTAAATAAATGCAGAGATCTTACTGGACTCTTGTTCTCTTTGTCATGAAGTCACTTCAATTGGTGAACAGTGAGGGATGATTAGGGACAGCAGGTGACAAACTTATCTGATTTCTGTGTCTTGGAGGAAAATGCTTGTCAGTGCTAAGGAGAAGGAATACTGCAACAGGGACGAAGCCTGACTTTCAGCATCCTCCCTACCATTTGCCATTTCTATGGCTTTGAGAAAGCCCACTAAACTTTTCGACTAATTGGAATTATCTTGGAAAATGGAGTTGAGCAGTATTACCTGGGGAGTTTTGAGGGCCCTCCCCACGCCAGGACCTCTAGTTCTTACATCATGCTTTCCTAGGGAAAATGCCAATTACTTGTGAAATGTTGGCGAATATAGTAGAGCATAATCCTTTACTCACAGTACATTTTTTAAAGGTCAGATACCTAAACAAAACAGCCTTTATTCTTCCCAATTAAATCATGGAACTCACTTAAGAAATCATTTAGAATTCGAATTTAAGCAAGGAGATACATTAAACATCAGTTAGGTCAGTGGAGTCAAACTCAAATAGAATGGACTCTAAGGTCACATATTGATTTAGAAAACCATAAATTAATATTATCTTGGTTGTATTTTTTAAAATTTATTTTGGTAAAGAGTTCCCGATTAACATTTAAATCTGATTCTGGCTAGCAATTGGTGAGCAGATTTGTAGTACATAAGTGACTGACTTCTCTGATCTGGTTCAACCCTCTCCTTTCCCAGAAACCCAGAGAATTGATGTGATCTGTCTAAAGACACACAGCTCAGGTGGCAGAGAAGACCCATATGTGATGACTTATTGTCCCCTAAGCTGTGTTCTTTCCTATTTCTTTAAACATTAATGAAGGTTTAATTTTGCTAGGCAGATATATCTCAAGTTTGCCAAGATGAAATGTCTGTGCATAAAAGACCTAAAAAGGGAAAGAGAGTAAACATTTTTTTTAGCTAAGGCAATTGGGGTTACGTGACTTGCCCAGGGTCCTATAGCAAATAAACATTTTAAAAAGAAAAGTCATGCAGACTTATATACAAACCTAAGAGTTTGCATGCTTGTATGACTACGCTTCTGTAATGACTTTTCTTTCCCTCTTTTAATTTAAGGTTATACAAAGTGACTTGATTTCCTATGAGGCAAGTGTTTAGAGAGATGGGAGGGCACTCAGTTAATTTATTAAGAGTACCCTAAACACCGGTGATAGAAGCCTTGTTACCCACATATCAGCAAACAAGGAAAAACCTGAAACTTAGAGGGCATGTGAGTAATCCAGGGTCACATAGTTTGTAGATATCCTGGTATTGAGATAGACGTCATCTCCCACTGAGCCAGATTAGTGACCTCTTTGCTTCGTTAAGGACCAGATTATTACCATGGTATGGATGGTTGAAAATGATTTGGCTGACGGTATAGATGGCAGGTTTATCCAATTTACAAAAGACACAGCTGAGACGGGTGGTTAATATCCTGTCTGATGGAGTCAGAATATAAAAAGAACTTGACAGACTGGGACTTTGAGCAGTCTCTAACAAGAGAATTTTAGTAAGGATAAATAACATGTTGTACTTTAGTACAGTAAATCACCTTAGCTTTGCAAGTCCTAGGCTGGGAGAAACATGGCAAGATACCCAGTAGAGAACAATCTGGGGTTATTAGTGGATGACCAGATCCAGCTAAATGCACAGGGTGGTGGGGCCACCAAACAAAGCATCCTTAAGCTTCAAGGAGAGAAAGGTCCAATATTTAGGCAAAGCTAGGAACAATGAGGAGGACTTGCAGAGAAGACTTACTATCACCAGAAGACAACAGCTTCCTAACCACTTAAGCTGTCCCCAAGCTGATGGTGAGTCTGGCTGTAGCAGAACTGGGTTATTCAATCTTCCCTTGACCTAAGAGAAGATGGAATGGCCACTTTCAGTGACTGTGAGTTTAGTCAAGTATGGTTTTGACTAGATAGCCTCTGAAGTCCCTTCCAGGTTTAGTGTCTAGCACATAGTAGGTCCTGAATAAATGCTTTTTGATGAGTTAAGTCCAGCTCTGAAATATGTGATGTCACCATCAATAACATCCCCAATTATGTTGAAGGATTGACAAACTCTTAGCAAGGGCCCGTTCACTCTATGTGAGGTATAATCATTTATTAGTTTAAGACTGCCTTAAATATCCTTTCCCTTCCTCTCCTCCCCCTAAATCTCCACCTTACACTAGCTATAAGGGATCTTGGGACACTGGGAATCTTCTGAGAAAAGGAAAACAAGTGGGACTACAAACATGCCATTGGCTTGTGGTAATGACTCAATTCCTAGCAAGGAGGATGGAAACTGGCCCCTAATGAACAAATTTGCTAATTATTGATGCCCTGAAGGCTTTAAATCACTTCTGTTCAAACTTTAGCCTGGCTGCACTTTGCATATAAACATCCAACAATAAAGGAAATAAGAAATGAGTTGTAGATTTGGAGAAGGAAGAATGGGGGTGCAGTGGGGAATATGACCACACAAGGAAGAAGGAAGGGATTTTGAAGTTTAAGTCACAGCCTGGGAGGTTACTTTGTGTTTCTAGTGGTAAAGGCCAGGAGATCTTCTCTAACTCTTCAATTTAAGGCTCTGTTCAACTTTGTTCTTCAGACAAATCCCTTCAGCCTTTGAAAGGCAGCCATACAGGCAGACTCAAGCCTTCAGAAGATTTCATCCCTAGTGGAATGGGCATGGGACAGAGAGAAATCCCATGAGTTTTCTTGAGAGGTGGTGAGCTCTCCCTCCTTTAAGATCTCAAGATAGAGGCTGGGCAGTCAGATATATTAGAGTTAGGATACCTTTGATTGAACTACATGGGTATTTGAACTACGTGGGTGTTGATTTTTCTTCTACTGCTCAAATTGTGGGGTGCTGTGTCCTGAAACAAATTTGAAGCCAAATAGCACTCAGTCAGAAGGTTACTGGTTGCCAAAGGGACCAAAACGGGACATCACCTACCCCATGGCCCAGGATGCTATTCTGTGGAGAAGTTAGAAGGATTGACTAAGACAGGGCTAGACTGCTTTTCAAGATTGAGGATCTATTTCTCCTTGAGCCTCAACTTCTTTTAAAATGGGAGGGTGGGTGAAACTAGGTGTAACCATGATGATCTCTAAAACCCCTTTAAGCCCCCGAGACTTGTCCCTTCTTTTAAGGCCCTCCCAACTCTGACATTCCATGTTCCAAGGCCATGTTCCAGATCTGACATTCTCTGTCCTATAGTCCCTCCCAGTGCTGACATTCTAGGTTGGCAATTCTGAGTTGGTGCCATCACTCTGTAGCATTTAACAGCCATAAATATAACCTGCCTGTTTCTAGGCTAAACCTCTGCAGAGAAATGTTCTGATCATCGTCATAATTGCTTACATAAAGCAGTTTTGCACATGGCCCCAGCAAGGATTTATCAAAGCATTAAGTGTGGGATGATTAGTGAAGTAGACATTTCTACTTAATTTATTAGATAAGCAACAAATTAAAAGTGGGAATGGAGTCTGCAGTCCCAATTTCCTGATGAAATGACTAAATTAGGGCCTTTTGGTAGCCCACTGGATTATTTCCCATTTCTTCAGATCTTCCCTCAGTTCCCTTAGCCAAATGCAGGGAGTCATAGGTTTTTTGTGTGTATCATGGATCTCTTTGGTGGTTGATGATACCTATGGATTCCTACTCAGAATAATGTTTTAAATGTATAAAATATATAAAAATGCAAAGGAAGCCAGTTATATTGAAATGCTGATATTCAAATATATATTTTTTAAAAGTTCATGGATCCCAAGTCAAGAATCCCTAAGCTAACTGAGTCTTAATTTGTTGTCTCTACAGCTGTTCTCTTTTTCTCTCCCCTCTTCTCCACTGCACTATAAAGCAATTGTGTTTTTTTTTTTTTATTTTTATAAGGGGAAGGATTCAATAGCAGAAACTAGAACCGTTCTCTTTGGACTGCTAATGTCAAGAGTTGGAGAGTTTGTATGATTTTTTTCTCCTGTACCAGGTTTTGCTTCAAGGGAGGAATTTGTTTCTCTCCTTCTGGGAGGGGTTTTCAAGAAGCAAATCTTGTAAAAACATGTAAGCCCATTAATGGACAATAACCTGGGAAATAAGTATAATTTTTTTTCTCCATTTAATGCTTTTTCTATCAGGTCAGTTGGCTAGTTTCTTTCTGAGATCAGGGCAAGGATCTATTTACTGTTGTCAACACAAGTCTTCCATCACTGACTAGAGGTGATACAGAAGAATAGTGCTGTATTCCAACCTTGTCTGCCATAAGCCACATCCACCCACTTACCTTGCCATTCCAAATCTGTAGAAAGCTCATTCTACATACCCTCAGGACAAGGAGTAGAGGGAAATGGCTCTCCTCATTTCTGCAGCTCCCTTTGCTTGTAGACTTCATGGGGAAGGGAATCTTAATTTGGACTCTTTTTTATATTTTGGTCATTTTATTTCAAAATTGTTGGTAAACTACCTTTTTAATTTGATGTATTTTATTTATGCATTTAATAAGATATTTCTGAGATGTCCCTGGATTTTGCAATCATTGTCCAAGGAGTTGAT
>JAJPUD010009762.1:20670-36510 GCA_023553655.1 Myrmecobius fasciatus | reverse complement strand
CTCTCTCTCTCTCTCTCTCTCTCTCTCTTTCTCCTGTGCTTTTTTCACCCTCTCCCTTCATCCTCTCTTAACTCTTTCTCTTCCTTTCCTCTTTCTCCTTTCCCTCTCTCATCTCATCAACTGTATAGGTAAGAAGAATAGTGAGCATCATTTGCTGATAAGATGATGAACTATATCCTTCAATTAGAATGCCAAAAATGGAAATTACTGAGTAAGGGACTGGATAAAGGTGACATAAGGCAGGAAGGAGCAAAAGGAAGAATTATAAGTCTTGGAGAACATGGAACTAACTGTGAAGGGATACATATTTGGCAGAATTCTCTGTCCCTTTGGCATTATCATTTGGGGGTGCTTTTTTTTTCTGGAAGGCAAGATCATCATAACAGCAGTTGTCCAGCCACCATCTGTCTAATTATGGTGGCATGTGAATGTTGACAGAGCCATACTGGGGGTTATCTGGCCCTTGGAATAATCTGATCCAAACTCAGAATCCCAGATTTGGAAGGCACCCATTTAGTCTGACCCTTTTATTTCATGTTTAAAAAAATGTCAGCCCAGAGAACATAAGTGATCCACCCTTGGTTGAAAATTGGTGAAATAAAGAAGGCTTGGGGTCAATGCCTCTTCTTTCAGGTTTTTTTTTCCTCTTGTCTACAATTCCCCCTCTCCTAAAATCTCCTGTCAATACAAAGCTTAGCCATCCTTCTTGGGATCTCTCAAGGACCACATTCTCTATGTTCAGCTTCAATTTTGCTAGTTTGTCACCTTAAAATCATAGAACCTCCAAGTTGGATGGATCTCAGAGGTCAGCTAGCCTCATTCATGCCCATATTGGCATTTCCACTATAACAACTACCACACAAGTTTTCCCAGATTCTGCTTGAAGTTCTCCCATTATGGGGATCTCTGGCTTCTTGCTGAGGCAGCCCATCTAATTTTAGTGAATTATAATTGGTAGCAAAGTTTTTCTTATGTTGAACCTAATCTTCCTCTCAGTAACATCCAATCATTGCCAACTATTTCTGTGCTTTGGAACCAAGCAGAAAAAAAAAAACACTCCTTTTCCCTATAATAAACTTTTAGAAATTTCAGCATAACTATCATATTCTTCCTAAGTCTACCCTGCAGTATGATATACCTCCCTAGTTCCCAGAGGACATGATTTCCATTTTTCTCAACATCCTGTAGTATCTTACTCAGATTATCCTCTGGTTGGTCAACGTGTTACCTTAAACATACTCCCAGAACTGAGCCAGATATATTCTGACCAGAGTAAATTGGGCTAGTTCAGGTAACTCTGCTATTCTAAGCACACTCTGTCTAATACCCCCAGTTTTCTCCCTTTTCTGAATTTCTATCAGTTTCTATAAGTCATTTGTCACTTGGCAATAATAAAGTAAATCATTATGTGTTGAATTTCTTTCTTTTTTTTATTAAAGCTTTTTATTTGTATAACATATGTATGGGTAGTTCCCCAACATTGATCTTTACAAAGCTTTCCATTACAAATTTTACCCCCAGTCCCCTCCCCTCCCCTAGATGGCAGGAAGTCCACTACATGTTAATAATGTTGAAATGCTTGAGAAGTTATGCAAGAAAAATCCTACCTACAAGAAAAAAAAAGAATCAGAGAAAGGCAACACAATGCAAGCAAATGTCAATAGAGATCATGAAGATGTTACATTGTGGTCCATATTTCATTTCCCTCTCTCTGGGTGTATATGGTTTTCTTCAGTGAACAATTGGAACTGGTTTGAGACAATTCTTTGTTGCAGAGAGCCATGTCCATCAGAATTGATCATCATGTAATACTGTTGTTGCTGTGTATGATGATCTCCTGATTCTGCTTGTTTCACTCAGCATCAGTTCATGCAAGTCTCTCCAAGCCTCTCTGAAATCATCTTGCTGGTCATTTCTTACAGAACAATAATATTCCATAATATGTGTTGAGTTTTAATAGAAAAGTCGTGCAGTATTATGTATTGTCATCTGGAAAATGGGATATGAAACCATGTTGGTCTTCTGATGCAGAAGGATTTCTGTTTGAGACAAGGAATGGGTGGCAAAACACCACTGGAGATTATTAGGACATAATAAATGCCCATAATGTTGCCCTTCTCTGATGGTCCAGAGCTTCCTGAGGAGTCAGGTCACTCTGACCTTTGCTTGGGTATCCTTGGTCAATCATTTCTTGATGGCTCTTCTTTCTTTCCTGTCCAAGGATAAAATGTCAACAAAACCCAGTCCATTGGGAAGGTTTATGACTTGAATATCAGACGTGGCTGGAGTCATTCCTACATGTAACAACAGCCTTGCTACAATTCTCAGTAACCAAAGGGCTAAGATAAGAAAGTTGGCCAATATTTTTGAATACTATTTCATGAAATGCATTTTGCTATCAACTAGGCGGGGTAGACTACTGCGATAATTAAAGCATAACCTGTGGCCCTCTGGAAGCTCTTATGAGAGAAAGTTATGTTTTGAGAGCCTTCAGAAAATGTTTGTTTTTATTTTTATTTTGTTTTTGTTTTCTGATTCACGCAACTACTCTTCTCTTTGGGGGCAGATCACAATGACTACTGACCTTCTCATACTGGGTGGCTCTTCACAATATCTTTCTGTATAAAGTTTCCAAAATTCCCAAATATGCCCCACAGATCACCTCTATCTACCTTTTCCATTTTGTGAATTCTGGGGCAGAACTTAGGCTTTTCTTGTCCTTGTGCCCCTCACCATTTCCCCGTTTGCCTCCTTTTCTTCCCTTTCTCTCCTCCTCTTTCCCTCTCCCCCTTCTATCACTCTTTGCTTTTCCTTTCCTTTTCTCCTTTCCCCCTCTCTTTTCCTCCATCCCTTCACCCTGTCTTTCCTTTCTTCCCTGGTTCTCTCCTCTGTTCTTTCCCTTTTTTGTCTTTCTTTTCCTCCCTTCCTTCCTCCCTTTCCCCCCTCTTTTTTCTGTCTTTCCCCTCCGTCCCCTCTCCTTTTCTTTTATCTTCTTCCTATTCTCCCCCTCCTTTTCTTCTTCCCTCTCTTTTTCCTCCCTTCACTTTCACCTCCATTTCCTCCCTGCCTCTTCCTTGTCTCTCCCTTTTTCTCTCATTCTTTTCCTCATTTCATTCCCCCTTTCTTCCCTCCCTTCCCCTGTCTCTCTCCTTTTCTCCCTCCCCTCTCTATTTTCTGACTCTTGCTTTCATATCACTGTTTCCTTCCTTCATAAAAATACTTGATAAAATTTTATTTTCTATTGACTGAAGAGTGATCTTCTTGAAGGCAGGTCCTGCTTCAGTTTGTCTTTGTTTTCAGTGCCAAGCACACATAGTAGGTGCTTAATAGATGCTTGCTGACTGATTGACAGACAAGTGATAGGGAAATAACTTCTTCCTACATTTGGATGAGAGCCATTTTGGAAAGCTGGCTTGAGTTTCAATCCCACTTCTGATATGTGTTGGTTCTGTGACCTTGGCCAAGTGACATACCTACTGAATGTCCTAGGCAACCTTTTAAGATAACAAATTGTAGAGAAGGTGCAGGCAATGTTGGTAGGGGATTTTGCTACTTGAGAGTTCCCATTTCCAATGCAGTCACACAGCCAGCCCCCATGGCAATGAAATAGGACAGGATCAGATGGAGATGCAGTTGCAGTGCTGGATGAGACTGGAGAAGGGGAAGCATTATTTTCCCAGGTAGAGCAGGAAGTACTTCATGGGAGATTAAAGAAACGGCATATTTTCCTTTATTTTATGGCAAGAGAAGTGCCTGAAGTATTGATCCATCTTTTCCCTTGTGCTTCACCTTAAATTAATTTGTGATTTTATATCTTTCCATAAATGTGTGTTAGTCATCAGCTCATGACACGTCGTTGCATTAACTAGCTTATTAACTGTTGAGTAGGTGAATGTAATGGAAAGTGCCATATTGGGGAGTGTGACGAACTGCTTAAATGAAATCACTGGCTCTCAGCAGCTTTTGCTAGACTACAGTGGAGATGGTAGTGGAATAAGCCTGGGGAAAGAAAACAGCCTGGCTGGAGGCCCCATTTCATGGGATCAAGAAAATGAGAGGTGAAAGAGAGTAAAATTTTCAGCCCTTCCCCAGCCCTTTTGTTTTGGCTTTCACCTGGTGGCTTTCCATATTTTGAAATCCCACTGGTGCCATCCCAGGGCTTGTTAGCCATTGGACATGATCTTCAATCAGGGGTCTCAGACTCAAATCAGGTGGCATAGTTCAGGGGAGGTGAGCCCCTGAGTACATACTTGAAGGGGCTTTTTGGTGAAAGTTTTCTTAATTGTCGACTGTTGGGTCCAATTCTTTCATCCCCAGTTAGAATCCAGAAGCATTTCCCTCTAGTAAGGGGACTCTTATCCTGGGGTCCATGGATAAAAAAAGAAATACTGTTGTTTAATATAATTGCTTTCTTTTGAAATCCTATATATTGTTTCCAAACATTCTGAGAAGGGATTTCCTAGATCAATTGCCCCATTAAAATAAGGTAAAGACCCCTTGGAGTAGAGAGTTGAAGACTTTATCTCACCTAGAAACTGCCTGTCCCATTCTCATGCTCTCCTGGAACAGTGCAGGAGCTGCAGGGTTCTTGTGGGTTGGCCTGGCAACCAAACCACCAGTGCTGTGATGGTTTCCCTGGGGAAATGTTCTCCTGCTTCCACTCAGCCTACACACAAACAAAATTTGGGACTGCAGCCTATGGCTGGGCTGGGACTGCTTGGTGATAGGGTCTATTTTAGAGAACGTTGAGAGGAGCATTGGTGTGGCAGGGGTGGTGGGAGGGATGCTGCTTTCCAAGATAAATAGCCACCGCTGAAGAGAGCCAGCCCTTGCCAATACTTCCAGGAAATAGGAGAGACATTGGAACTTTTGCCAAATGTTATATATTGTTGCTGATCTCACAAGGTTGAATGAGTTAAATTAATTAGGAGAAATAATCAGACAGCGCTCTGTGCTTTGCAAACCAGAGCCTGTGAACACAAATCTGCTGTTTGTTTTTGCACCAGAGAAGAGAAGCAATGATGGGTTTTAAAGATGCATAGATAGGCTTATTGATAACCCCAAAAATGCACAAAAATTATCATATGTTTCTTGTTATATCAATTAATAGAAATCATATCATCTTGCCTCTCCCCCCTTGTTTACTGCCTCAAGTTTTATGGAATTCTAGCACTGCAAGGCTCTTTAGAGATCACCCAAACCCAAATGCCTTATTTTATAAACTGAGTCATAGACTGAGGAGAGGAGACTATGTCCAAGGTTACACAATGATGTAGCAGCAGAACTGGAATTAGTCTAATGCTTTCCCCACTCTCTGGGAAGTTAGGTGGTGCCATAGAGAAAGGAAAACATGAGTTTGAATTCTTCTTCAGACCTTCATTAGCTGTGTGATTCTGGGCAGGTCAGTTTAGTTCTGTCTGTGTTTTAGTTTATTAAATGAGGATAATAGTAGCCCTTATCTTTCAGGGTTGTTGTGAAGATCAAATGAGCATTTATATTTGTAAAGCCTTATATAAACCTTTAAGGAAGGTGTAAATTCTAGGTATTAATATTGTTTTATTTGAATAAAGAGAATCCTTAGAAATGGGTGAATTAAAGAAAAATAGAGAAAGCAATTCAAAGAGTCAAAATTTAATTAGCTTCCTTAGCTGAAGAAGATTTTAGGAGCAGGTCACTTGGTGTCTGAACTCCACAGTATCACTACTGGAAATGCCATGTAGATTCTGGATGATAGTCCTAGGAAATGCTCTGTTGAAAGGTGGAAAAGTTGGGGTGGAATCCTGGCTTTGCTGCTTTGTACCTGAGCAACTCTGAGCAAGGCTCTGCCCCCTGGGTGTTCCTATGTAACATTAGGGCTTCTTCAGAATTTCTCAGGTACAGATTTCTGGTGTTCCAAGCTATCTTGCATAGGATTCCCTTCCTCCTCCCCTCAGAAGTGGGGTTGTATTGCTTGTCTCAATAGGCTTGTTCTTAGCTATGCTCAGGACACAGTATTCACTCATTCTAGATCAGATCTTGGCATTTGGATCCGACAGAATATCCCAGTGACCTGAGCCCTTCTTCAGAAGGATCAAACAGGGTTTGGGAAAAAAAAATTGGAAAACATCCATTTAATATCAGTATTATTTTATTTCCTTTTCAAAAGGTTACCCTACCACCATAGTCCATGGTAAAATGCAGTCTGTCCTGAGAGGCCATTTGGGAAACTTGTATTGAAACCTCTTTTAAAAGGCAATTTAAAAAAGCATCAAGTGAAAACCTGGATGTGACTGTTCTCAGTTTGGAGATGCACATGCAAGCCATCATTCTGGCCTGTTTCTATGGATGTCTAGAGACTCCAGAATATTTCTGTCTGAACAGAAGAAGGAAACTAAAAACCAGGACCCTGGGTGCTGGGATTCACATGGAACCCCTGACTTTCTCACATGAAGGGAGATAATTTAGGAAGAGGCAATCAGAGGTATTGGAAATAGAACTGCAAGGGGAGTCATAGGAGATGAATTCAATTTAGGTTATATTCTTTCTTTCCTCTATGTCATTGGATAAGTCATTTAATTTCTAGGGAAGAAGCTAATTTGCTATTTGGTGGATGCTCAGCTTTCAGATGAAAGATCAGGCTAAATCATGGTCCTTATATTTCTGTGACTGATCCCTGTTCTCTGTGGATTCCTGAAGATATTTCCAAATTCTTTTGGAGAAATACTGTCTACTCTACTTTAAAAGTTGCCATCACTTCACTGAATTTTAGTTCTGTCCTTATGTTATTCAGAACTGAGTGCTGGATGCTAGAGGATATTTTGTCTACATCATGTCCTTATAAGGCTTCCATTATTGTAGCATGGTTTACCTCCTACACAAATAACTTTTTGACAGGGCTATTGTTATTTTTCTTAATTTTAAATTTTATTTTAAAATTAATTTATTTATTTTAATTTACTCTCCCAAAATGTGAATCGTTTTGGGAGAGAAATATCAGAACAAAAGAGAAAAAAACTATGTGAGAGGGAAAAAAAGAAGTGAACATAATATTCCACACAGATATGTCTTATTACATGTCTTTACATTCTAAGGGTATGAAAAATTGGGAAATATTGCATAACTCTTCAATACGCTCTCATGTGAGAGAAAGGATAGTTAGGCATGCCCTCCTTCAGAGGGACTGATGAGAGCAATGGGTGGAATCACTGGGAGGAAGATTGTGTTTCCATATCAGGGGAAGAATGTCTTTAGAGCTGTCCCAAAGTGGAGTGGGACACCTTTGGAGTGAGACAAAACTAGTGGAGTTAGGCTTGCATATTTAGAGAGAAATTTAATAGCCTGAAGCTGGGAGACATTGTAGGCCTAGGGAACATTCTGTGTAAAAGAACTATCTAAGTTAAGTGAATTCAGGGACCAGGAAGAGAATTCATGCCAACCGATTTTTCTAAAAATACTAAAAATCTTTTCTCTATTAATGAGAGCATCTGTTGCTATAGATTGCATGGGGCTGTGGGAAAGGCTTTTGAGGTGTGTATGTCATCCTGCTACGGTGGAGCACGAGGGATGGGAGCCTCAGGGCTTGTGGGCGTAAGGCGACATAGCTTTGGAAAGCCTCCTTTCAGCGGGGTTCAGAAAAAAGGGGGTGTTATATAGAAAAGATAAGGTCAGGATTCGGTATCCTTCTTGCTTCCTGATTACTGCCGGCCTGAGAAAGCATTGCTTCTCAGGAGAAAAGAGATGCCAGAGTTAGAAGGAGCTTTAAAGAACATCCATTCCTTCAGTAGCCTTCCTGAAGGGGCTCATCCAACTTCTGTTCTGGACATCTCCAGTAGCAGTGATCTCATGAACTTCTGTGGCAGCACAGAAAAAAAAACTCTGTTTCTGACAGGTAACAATCAAATTTCTAAGGGAGAGAAAGGGGATCTTGCCTTTCTCCCCTCCTCCAGTCCTATAGTCATGTCAATTCCTCCACCCCAATATTTCTGGCACTAGATGGTTTGACTCACTATGTGGCTTCTAGCTGAATTCAGACCCCCTTAATCTGGGCTATTTTTCTCATTTCCTCATTGGCTTCCTAACTTTAACCTCTTCCCATTGTAACCCCTTCAATACTTAACTGACACAAAAATTTTCTAAAAGACAGATTTAACCATTAACCTCTCTTACTTGAAAATCTGCAAAAGTTCCCTGTTGCTTCTGGGAAAAATACAGGCTACTATATTTTTTTTTTGTTAACACCCTCCACAATCTACTCACACTTCTGTCAGTCTAGACTCAGTGCACATTGCTTCTCTTGAGACTTTTTGTCTTCTAGCCAGCCTGGCTTCCATGGATGTGTTTGTGACCTCACTTGTCTCATAAAATAATTCCTAGTCACTTCCACTGCTCAGTTCTGGTACCTCTTCCTTCCCATATTTTTTTTCTTGATTCCCAGGATACTGGCACTGTTCCTCTGAATAAACTTTGTATATGTTTTGAATTTATTTTTACTTACAATGTGATTTATCTTGATAGGATATGAATTCCTCAAGGGCCAGGAATGACTTCTTTTGTCCTTGTGTACCTAATTCCTGATATACGATACATATTTAACAAAAACTCTTTACTCTTA
Organism: Myrmecobius fasciatus; assembly: GCA_023553655.1. Classification (NCBI taxonomy): domain Eukaryota; kingdom Metazoa; phylum Chordata; class Mammalia; order Dasyuromorphia; family Myrmecobiidae; genus Myrmecobius; species Myrmecobius fasciatus. Next base: position 27,920 of record JAJPUD010009762.1, on the reverse strand, counting down.
ATTGAACACTAGATAGATCATTTTGATTATATCAAGTTAAAAAGTTTTTGTACAGACAAAACTAATGCAGACAAGATTTGGAGGGAAGCAATAAATTGGGAAATCATCTTTACATAAAGGGTTCTGATAAAGGCCTCATTAAAAAAAAAGACTCGTTAAATGATTGTATCAGGAGAATCATGCCGAAGTTTAAAGGATCTGGATGATCTTCATGAATGGAGCCTTATGTGTTTAAATCCTAGGATCCTCCGACCCCAGAAGTCATTTAGTCTAGCCTCCTGTGTCAACATCATCTAAGCAGAAAGGACCATGGGCACAGTGGCCCTGAGGTAGTTATCCATCCCATTGTTGGACAGCTCCAGGATTTATCTCCAATTTATTCTGCATAGAGCTTGTTTGTAGGGAGTTATCTATGGGTTTTCTCCTTCTTTTGGCTGTGAGTTTTTGAGAGCAGACTTCTTTGTTTTGTTTTTGCCTTTCCTTGTGTTTAGCACAGTGCCTGGCATCTAGTAGATACTTAATAAATGCTCCTTGGCTGGACTGATTGATAGAATGCTATTCATCATATTTAACTGAATTGGATTTCTGTAAGTTTCCCCATCCCCTTCCTCCCTCTGCCTCCACAGAAACAATGTTCCTAGTCCTGCCCTCTGGGGTCAAGCTGATTTTATTTACTCCCTTCTCCAAATGGCGTGCCTCCAAATATTAAATAGAACCATCAGCCTCCAAGGTGAAAACACAGAACGGTTTCCTCATTTAACCCCGTCTTTGTAAATGAAGCTCTGAGAAGGGATGTGGTTTGCCTAAGACACCCCAGAGTCAGTGGATGACCACTATAAGGCCAGTGCCCTTTCCAGGACCTCAAGCTTCCTCTTTTACTCATTGACTTTGGTGCTTGAGACACTGAGGCAGAAAGAAAGAAGTCTGTGAGCCTCCTTTTGTGCTCAGCTCAACAAACATCCTGCCATGGATCTCTTTCAGTTGAATTTCAAGGGTCATTTGGGCTTGGAAATCTTACCATCCATATAACTGGGCAATCTATTGTACCTCAGTTTCCTCATCTATAACATAAGGGGATTGTCCTAAATGAACTCTAGGTTTCCCTCCACTTCTCAATATTGGATCCTAATGACCAGACCGTTTAAACTCATTTGATTTTGGCCAGACTTCCTTGAAATCCAGACGTCCATGTTCAGACTGGGCTGCCCAGCCTTGTTTCTCATTAGATAAACCAGAAGCACCCTTGTCTGGCAGGCATGATACGTGCAGGAGACTGTTTGGAATTTCAGAGTAGACTTGGCTCTCTTGAATATGCCTGTTTGTTTATTTATTTCATTAATTTTTAAAGTTGCTGTCTCCTTTCTCTGGTCAGCATTCTGGTGTTGGCAGCTTGAGTGAAAGAAAAAAAGACTTGTGAAATAATTATAATTTAATTTTGTAGAATTAAATCTCAGAGCAAGAAGGAACCTTCGAAATCATTTGGCCCAACCCCCTCTTTTAGTCAGTCAATCGGATTTCAGCAGACACAAATGGGCAAATCACTGTCCATCGTCTGAAAAGGCATGGAGAAAGCATAAGGCCGTCTCTACTCTCAATGAGATAATACTCCAACAGGGGAAAATGACATTTTTGTAGATTCTTATAGAAAAAGGCTATAGGGAGTGAAGGCAGATTAACAGGGACAGTGATGTAAGAACCATTAATCTGGGTGCTCATTTAAAAAAAAAAAACTTTTTTTATTTTATTAGTCAGGCAATTTAGGTTAAATGACTTGCCCAGAATCACACAGCTATGAAGTGTTAAGCAAGTGTTTGAGGCTAGATTTGAACTCGGATCTTCCTGATTTCTGGTCTGGTATTCCATCAACTATGCCATCTAGCTGTCCTTGCATGCTCATTTCTACCCAGTTAAGACGTCAGTCCTTTACATCTCTGGCAAAGGATGGAGTAATTAAAAATGGAGAGGCATGGCATATTCAAGTCAGAAAGACCTGAGTGCAAATTTGACAGGCTCTAGCTTTGTGGCCTAGGGGAAGACAGGGTACCTGTCTGAGGTTCAGTTTCCTCATATTCGAAATCGAGATATTGTCTGTGGTGCTTACTGTACAAAAATGGAATGATGAATATAAAGTATTGTGCAAAGCTTAAAAGGCCTGCAGAACCATCGCCCTCCTTGAATAATTCCGCTTTTGACATTGATGATTGTTCTTTCTTCTCTGGATTTCATCTCCCGCCTCCCCTTTGCCTTTTAAAAAATTAAGGTAACAGAGGTTAAGTGTGAATGATCTTCAAGAGACCTTCTAACTCTGATATTGTTTGATTTTCTGAAAATGTCATCTTCCTAGAATGACAATGCTAATTTTTGAGAGGGATGCATGTTTTCTGCTTCTCCTTGGAAAATACATCTGTTGGAAAAGCCCCATCCATCTTATAACCTTCAGATTCAAGTATATTAATATGGGCCCGATATGTTGTATTCATCATTATAAGAGTTGCTTAATTACGTGATGTGGCTTAAGGAGCCTTTCATGAAAAGGCCAGCCAGAGGAAAAGATCATTGTACTGTGTCTTGAAATATGGGGAAAGACAAGAGTTTCTTGCTGAAATTATGGTATTAATTCATTTGAATGAAATCTTACTTCCTTCAGAGGTGAAAGGCCAGATGTTCTATGATATTTTTAAGTCCATGATCTGTGTTCTAAAGTCCTCATTCTAGGATCTTTCTGAGCTTTGATCTTTTGTTTTGTATGATTCCTTCCAGGTTTTAAATTCTAAGATATCTGTTTTATGGTCTTACATCCTCTGATTATGTTCAACTACCCTTTCCTATAGATATGTTTTCTAGATTCTACCATGTATAAAGAAAGTAGAAGTATAGGAGTAGAAAAAAAGAAGAAAAAGAGGGAAAAAAAAACAAAAACAAAAACAAAGGTTTGGTTCCCATCTCTCAGGTTAATACTATAATGTCTTTCACCTTGATCCTCTCATATTATTATTATTATTATTACTGCTAGTATTGCTTTTATTTTAAATACTATTTTAGTCAACAAGCATTTGTTAAGTATTCATTTTTTATTTTTTAATTTTTTTTAAATAATAGCTTTTTGTTTTCGAAATACATGCAAAGGGAGTTTTCAACATTGACTCTTGCAAAACCTTGTGTTCCAAATTTTTCTTTCTCCCTTTCCTCCATCCTCTCCCTTAGACAACAAGTAATCCAATATATGTTAAACATGTACAATTCTTCATACATATTTCCATATTTATCATGCTACATACAAGAAATATAAGATCAAAAAAAGGAAAAAATGAGAAAGGAAAAAAAAACAAACAAATGACAATAAAAAGATGCAAATACTATGTAGTGATCCACATTCAGTTGCCATAATCCTCTTTCTGGATGCAGATGGCTCTCTCCAATCCCGAGTCTATTGGAATTGGTCTGAATCATCTCATTGTTGAAAAGAACCTTGACCATCAGAGTTGATCACCACATAATGTTGTTGTTGCCATGTACAATGTTCTCTTGGTTCTCCTCACTTCCCTTACCATCAGTTCATTTAAGTCTTCCACGACTTTCTGAAATCATCCTGCTAATAATTTCTTATAGTAAGTGACCATTTCTTACCTAGCTTTAATCACTGATTGGGCATTTCCTCAGCCTAACAGATTTTTTAAAATTAAAAAAAAAGGCCTTCGAGGGCTCACAATCTAATGTGGGAGACACCAAGTAAACAAATATGCACAAATAAGCTATACATTGGAAGAATAGGAAATAGCAGAGGAAAGGCTATCAAAATAAGGGGGACTGGCAAAATCTTCTAGAAGATGGAATTTTAGCTGGTGCTTGAAAAAAGCCAGGACCCAGAGATAAGGAGAGGGTGCATCCCAGAGATGACAGAGGGAATGTTTTGTTTTGTTTATGGAATAGTGAGGAGTTTAGTATCTAGCTTAAAGAGGAAAGGGCAAGGAGTAAGGTGAAAGAGATTGGACAGGTGGAGGAGGTTGGGTTATAGAAGGCTTTGAAAATTCAACAGAGGACTTTCAATTGAATTTGGGAGGTAGTAAGGAGCCAATGGATCCACTGAGTAGGGGGTGACATGAATGGATGTGTGCTTCAGTTATTATTATTACTTTTGATGCTCTATGAGCAAAGATGAACTGTCAGAGTCAGTGTATTTTATTGACCTTTGCATAGTAGTAAACCTGAGGACCATTCAATTGTCTTTTTTTTTCTGATGCCAGCCATAAACCAAACAGGATGGGATGCTGGGCAGGGAGTTGGCAAAGTTGATCATCATGGCATGTCAGACCCTTCATTAATTTTCACATTAACTGAATATAATGAATAAGATGATAATGAATGTAATGAATAGCTGAATAAGCCAGTTGGACATGTCAGAAAATCTGATAGGAAACATTTCAACATCCCCCCGCACCCTCAAGAACAATCAGTATGTGTGCAGGTGTATTAGCAAGCCAAACTTGGCTGTCATGTGTGGGCTCTCAGGACACAGCTTCCTTAAATCACAGAGGGCATAAATTCCCAGACTCTGGGCACTCCCAAACAAAAGAGAGCAAATACTTTGACAGGGCTATGAATATCCCCCCTTTTTGTTCTTTTCCTGAAACCAAACAGCAAACATGGAAATTATAAAAGGCAGAGTAAACAGCAGCAGCTCTTCCTCCCTCATTAGGATAATTAATACTGTACAGTTTTCTGGACACTTGCAGCAAGGCATGTCTGCAGCTTCAGAACAGGGCTAGGCTTGGGTGGGAGTCTGCTCAGAGAACTCCAGTTGAGATTTGGAAAACACAGTGTTTACTTCTGTCACAGAATCAAGTGAAGAAAAATCCTTGAGTTCTCAGTGAGAAAGAAACTGGGCATTCTTGTCCAAGCAGCAAATTAATGGGAGAAAGATACATACAGAGAGAAAAAGAGACAGAGACAGAGACAAAAAGGGAAGGAGAAAGATTTTCCATGACTTTGACTTAATAAACTAACCCAATTTGGAGGTCACTGCTTTCAATTCCACACAGAGGCAGGGCTATAGGAGTCCAAAGATCAGATAATTTATCATTAGCAAATGTAGAATTTGAATCCAGATTTTGTAACTACAAAGTCAGAGACCTTGCCTTTTACTTCTCCATCTCTAAGGAACAAACTTTCTCCTTTTACAGGAGAGATAACTGAACCAGCAAGCTGGTGCTGGACCCTCCTCGTGAGGTTGGCTCACTTGATGTTATTTGTGACTGTAATATGGGGATAAAACCCTTTCATATTCATCTCTTAAGGTTGTTGTGAGACTGAGCTGTCAATGCCTGTAATTGCTTTGGAAACCTTTAAGGACTGTTAAAAATGCCCATTCTGGTTACCAGAGTCCCATTGGTTAGCTAATTTAATTCTGAGTCTCCATTTTTACACCTGTAAGGTAAGAGGTGATAAAACATGACCAACTTCCCAGAATTTTAGCAAGAAAAGCCATGTTTAGAGAAAACAAGAATGACAGAAATTTAAACTGTTGTCTTGGATCATATTGTTAGAGCCCCTTATTTTATAGGTAAGGAAACCAAGGAACAGAGAGGTTGGCCAAGGTTATACTGGTAATAGAAATCAAGATATTATTTTAATTCAGATTCTTTGTCTCCAATTCAAGTCTCTTTCCATTGTATCATGTTGCCATTTTCTTTTGGAGAATTATCTTGTAGCATTGTGCAGAAGCCTATTTTCTCAGGAATTGGTGCACTTCTAAATGAAGAATTATTGACTAGAGAGAGAGAGAGCATCCTGTCCCAACAAGCTGCAGTTAGGGCATGGGTGTAAGGCTTGACTTTCCAGCTTTGGAAATCCCTGCAGGTCATTCTTTCCCACCATGTAATGAAAGAGAGAGTCTTGCTTTTGGCCCATTATCTCTATCAACCTCACTAAAGAAGGAGGTTGAAATCTGAAATGGTAACCGTTTGATAGAGCCAGCTGTCTGAGGGCCATGTTCTTAAAAAGCCTGTTTTCAGTCAGGGACCCTCAGTTTCATTACACATTATAAAAGTTATTTAATAAAGGTTTTAGTAATTTCCATACTAAATACCTCACACATTAACCAACCTCTGTGCCAGGGAAGCAGGTAATTAGTTACTGTCCTAGACTGGAGTAGCCACAGTGGACATCTGCTAGGTCAAAGCGTGGAAAAAATAATCGCTTTAATAAATTCGGGATGCTAATTGTTGTTTTTCAACTTTTCCCTTTGAACATATTGTAAGAGAAATGTGACTTCCAAGTGCTACATGAATATGAGTTCTTGTTTGTAAGTTGAGTTTGCACAGATTATGGCAGTCTTGAATTTGAGGCAAAAGTTTGAGATTGGGAAAGATATTAGCATGGGAGCCACTGATGGGACTGGAGACATACTTTCTCTTCTACCAGATATGGTTGAGGTAATTATTGAGGTTTGGGGCCAAGGATCCTGCTGAGGGTAAAGAGTGTCAGGAAATCTTATTAGAGATGTAAGATCTTACAAATTCAAGAGGTTTTGAGTCAACACTAATTTTGTGTCAATATAAAGATGAAAAGCAGTATATTCTCTGTACTTCGAGAATTCTTGGTCGATGACACATGAGGTTTTTATATAAAAGAAGAATAAGACTACAAAACACTTTCCACACAAATAAAATCAGACCTAGTCAATTGGAAAAACATCAAATGCTCATGGGTAGGCCGAGTAAATATAATAAAAATGACAATACTACCCAAACTAATTTACTTATTTAGTGCCATACCAATCAAACTCCCAAGAAATTATTTTACAGATCTAGAAAAAATAGTAGCAAAGTTCATTTGGAAAAACAAAAGGTCAAGAATTTCAAGGGAATTAATAAAAAAAAAAAAAAAAAGGCAGATGAAGGTGGCCTTGCTGTACCAGATCTAAAACGATAAGCAGCGGTCCTCAAAAGCATTTGGTACTGGCTGAGAAATAGAGCAGTCGATCAGTGGCATAGGATAGGTTATCAGGACAATCTAGGCAATAACTATAGCAATTTAGTGTTTGATATACCCAAAGACCCCAGCTTTTGGGAGAAGTATTCACTATTCGGCAAAAACTGTTGGGAGAATTGGAAACTAGTGTGTAAGAAATTAAGGCTGGACCCACACCAAACACCACATACCAAGATAAGATCTAAATGGGTTCATGATCTAGATATAAACAGTGATATTATAAGCAAATTAGAGGAACATAGGATAGTTTACCTCTCAGA
>JAJPUD010009762.1:9324-20570 GCA_023553655.1 Myrmecobius fasciatus | reverse complement strand
CAGATAGATAATTTTGATTATATTAAGTTAAAAAGTTTCTGTATGAACAAAACTAATGCAGACAAGATTAGGAGGGAAGCATCAAATTGGGAAATTATCTTTACATTTAAGGGTTCTGATAAAGGCCTCATCTCTAAGATATATAGAGAATTGTCTCATATTTATAAGAATTCAAGCCATTCTCCAATCGATAAATGGCCAAAGGACAGGAACAGACAATTTTCAGATGAAGAAATTAAAACCATTTCTAGTCATATGAAAAAGTGCTCCCAATCACTATTGATCAGAAAAATGCAAATTAAGACAACTCTGAGGTACCACTACATACTTGTCAGATTGGTTAAAATGACAGGAAAAGATAATGATGAATATTGGAGGGGATGTGGGAAAGCTGGGACACCTGATGTATTGTTGGTGGAACTGTGAATGGATCCAACCATTCTGTAGAGCAATTTGGAGCTATGCTCAAAAAGTTATCAATCTGTGCATACCCTTTGACCCAGCAGCGTTTCTATTGGGCTTATATCCCAAAAAGATCTTAAAGGAAAGAAAGGGTCCCACATGTGCAAGAATGTTTGTGGCAGCCCTTTTTGTAGTGGCTAGAAACTGGAAACTGAAGGGATGCCCATCAATTGGAGAGTGGCTGAAAAAATTATAGTATATGAATATTATGGAATATTATTGTTCTGTAAGAAACGACAAGTAGGATGATTTCAGAGAGGCCTGGAGAGACTTGCATGAACTGATGCTGAGTGAAATGAGCAAAACCAGGAGATCATTATACACGGCAACAACAATACCACATGATGATCAATTCTGATGGACATGGCTCTCTTCAACAATGAAATGTCTCAAACCAGTTCGAATTGTACAGTGAAGAAAGCCATATACACCCAAAGTGAGGGATATGAAATGTGGACCCCAACATATCATTTCTATGATCTCTATCGATGATTGCTTGCATTGAGCTTCCTTTCTCACGTATTTTTGGTTCATGTAGATACGATTGTTCTTGCACAGCAAGATAAGTATGGAAATATGTATACATATATTCGACTTGTCAAGTATTTTAATATAATTAACATGTAGTGGACTTCCTGCCATCTAGGGGAGGGGAGGAGGAATGGGGGGGAAATTTGTAATGGAAAGCTTTGTAAAGATCAATGTTGAGGAATTACCCATACATATGTTATGCAAATAAAAAGCTTTAATAAAAAAAATTTTAAAAAAAGAAAAGAAGAATAAGAACAACCGTAATAGTTTGGATGTATGTGTTCGATACCAATGCCAATGATGATAATGTGAAACATAGATGAAAATTAGTTCTGGACAGAAATGATGAGATCTGATAGCCATCTTCCCATTAGTCCTGCAAACCCTCCTTGAAGGAATTGAGCTGAGAGCTGCTATGCTTAAACAATGGACTATTGGTTAAGAAAGGTAAGGGTAAGGGCTTGTGCATATGAATAATTGAACATCGATGGATTTGAGGATGACCTTTGAGGATCCAGATGTGCTTGGTTAAAGAAAATTCCACAAATGTATGTTTCATTCTAGTAAATTAGGTACAATTGGAGAAATGGAAGCTGAGCCATGTTTCTTTGATTCCAGATGGAGAGGGCTAAGGCTTGGCCATCCTTGCTATAATACTATAGTTGGTATTTCCTTTGGACACTTATCTCTGATATGCTTAAATTAACCAGTCCAACAATGCCTCTATGTAATGTTTTATGTTCTTCCCATATTTTAAAAAGCAATTTTGAATTTCAACTTTTTAGTCTTTCCAGTCAATGTCTGTCTTATAAGACATTCAAATTTGGCCCTCACTTTCACATTTATGCCAGAATTGTCATTCTATATACCTCACTTCTATTATTCCCTCTTTGTTTTTTTGGGGGGAAGGTATTTGTTTTTTTAATTTTTTCTAAAATACATGCAAAGATAGTTTATGCTCCATTTTTTCTCTCTTCCTCAAACACCAAACAATCTGATACAGGTTAAACATGTGCAATTCTAAACATATTTTCATGTTTGTCATGGTACACAAGAAAAATCAGATCAAAAAGGGAAAAACACAAGGAAAGGAAAAAAAACAAACCTTACAACTACAAAAGTAAAAATAATATGCTTTGATCCCCATTCAGTCTCCATAGTTCTCTCTCTGGATGTGTTTGCCATCCCAAGTCTATTGGAATTGCCTTGATTCACCACGTTGCTAAGAAGAGCCAAGCCCATCACAGTTGATCATCACATAATCTTTCTGTTGCTATGTATAATATTCTTTTGGTTCTGTTCACTTCACTCAGCATCAGGCTTTTCTGAAATCAATCTGATTGTCATTTCTTATAGAAAATAAATTCTATAACATTCCTATGCCATAACTTATTCAGCCATTCTCCAACTGATGTACATCCACTTAGTTTCCACTTCCTTGCCCCTACAAAAAAGGTTGCTACAAACATTTTTGCACATTTGGGTCCTTTTCCCTTTTTCATGTTCTCTTTGGGATATAACTCCAGTAGAGATACTGCTGTATCAGAGGGTATGTATATAGTATTATAGCCTTTTGGGCATAGATCCAAATTGCTCTACAGAATAGTTGGATCAGTTCTCAACTCCACCAATAGTGAATCAGTGTCCCAGTTTTCCCACATTTCCTCCAACATTTATCATTTTCTTTTCCTGTCGTCTTAGTCAAGAGATGTGAAGTGGTACCTCAGAATTGTCTCAATTTGCATTTCTCTAATCAATAGTGATTGAGAGTATTTTTTCATACGTATGTTCCCTCTTGAATTCATTATTTGGACATGCAAAGTCAGTGGAAAGGATATCATTCAATTCTGCTGGGGCTCCTAACCTCTTCCCCTTAAAATTCCTTCCACCCTTGATTTTCAGGGTCCTTGCACCTTGACATAGGGGTATTTCAAATTATCTCCCCAGGAAAACATAAACTTCTTGAGGACAGGGGCTGCTTTTGTTTTCTATTTTTCTTTACAGTATTTATCTCGGCAGTCTACACTTAGTAGTTGTCTAATAAACGCTTGGGCAAAGGTTCAGTAGGTGTTACTCAGTGATCTCCCCAAATGCTCCCTTTCCAGCCTTTTTTTGGAGGGGTTGTGCCCAAGGGAGCTTGCAGCATGATGCCTGAGATGCTTCAAAGACTCCCACAAAAGAATAAGTATAATCTCCTTGCCTTATACTGGCAAGAGATTGATTCATCTTTTGTACTTGTGTCTCCAGCACCTAAAACAGTTTCTGGCACATAGAGGGCACTTAAGAAATCCTTGTTAATTAATTTATCACAAACAGATCCGTCAGAGCTACTCTGCCCAGCCCCCAGTGGACTTTTGTCCATATACTTGGTTTTGTACTCCTAGATAAAGGGTAACTTTAAGCACTTTCAAACTCCTCTCTCCAGAGTGCTTCAGAAGGGGAGAAGCCCCTCATGAAGGCTCTGGGAAGTAGCTAGTAGCTTCCTGCCCTGTTTCCCTTGTTGTGGCAAAAATCATGCTTTCATCATCTGTTTCGGCTGGACATCTTTTTCCCCTTTCTCTTCACTTTAGGTTGAGAGAGACGTTCTTTCGGATAATAGGATTATTCAAATAACAGATTCTGAGGTATCTGTGGCCACGGTAAAAACACAGACTTTTCCCCTCACTCCCAACTTTTATTCTGTACTGCAAAGACTCGTGAGGAAGAGCACTCATTCAGGACTGCTATATCCTCCGGAGGGAAAAAAAAAAAAAAACCCTTGATGAGTGCCAGACTCCCAGAATCCTTTCATTTTGACATGTACACACAAAAAAATCATATCCTCCTAAGATCCTAGAATTTGAGGCCATCTGTTTCATAGATGAGAAAACTGAGTCACATAGAAGATATTATTATTATTAATGATAATGATGAGGATGATGATGGTGATGATAACAGCAACCCCTATTTATATTGTCTTTCTAATATGTTATCTTGTTTGAGGTTAGGTGATTTGCTGAAGGTCATCCAGTGATAGAACTGAGATGTGGAATCAGCTTGTCAGACACCAAATTCAGGGCTCTTAATACTAGAGTAATGTCATTTCTGTTACCTTCAATCTCTTGATTTGAAAGAAACTTGATTAATATCTGTTTTTGTAGTCCCAGAATTTCCTGGATTACACAAGGTATTCACAAGGGGAGGAGAGACTGGAAGGTTCCAGTGGGAACCAGGATCCTGGATGGAACTGTCCTACTTATAAGGGATCTGGGGCCAATCTGTTTTTACTTTTTAGTTTTTTCCCCTAATTCAGGAGTGGAGGGAGAATGACACTCCATTTCAAGGTCACAATCACTGAGCATCAGGATTAGGGGGGAGCAGTGAAGGAAGGGGATCAGTGTAGGATTCTGATTGAGTCAGGAAGGCTTTGGTTTAAATCATGTCTGAAATGACTCTCTGAGGCTTAGTTTCCTCATCTGGAGTATGAGTTGGGGCTTTGGTTGCCTTTCAGTTCATGGTAACTCCAAGTCTATGGCCTTGTGCTCCCCTTCTTTCCAGCTGGCACACTTAGATTTCCTGCCATTCTACTTTCTTTGCCCATCTTATCTCCATAAGTCAGCTGTAAGGTGCTCAGGGGATGAACTGTGCTAGGGAACCTCTTTGTATCTTACCCAGGGACCTGCATGTAATAATAGATGCTTGAGAATATGACTGAAGTGAATGACTAAGCCCACCAGCAAACAGACCAAACTTTTTTTTTTCTCAGCATCATTCTTCCTTCTCCAAATTGCCTGATACTTTTCTGTCCTCTGCTTTTTATCACTTAGGCACTGCTTAAACTATTGCTAGCCCATACCTCTCATAGGACAACTGCCAATTTTCTTTCATTGCCTCTTCTGAGGGATTGACTTTTTTGCCCTTTTCTTTAGGCTTCCTACTTAATTATTAATTTTTTTGGAGGCAATTGCGCTTAAGTGACTAGTTCAGTCTTATAGCCAGTAAGAGTCTGAGACTGAATTTGAACTCAGATTCAGGGCCAGTGGTTTATCCACTGCATAATATATCTACCCAGGCGTTCTAATTTTTAAACAATAGCAAACAAATAGAGTTCCAACCTGGCCTTAGACACTAGCTTTGTGATCCTGGGCAAGTCACTTCACCTGTTTGCCTCAGTTTCCTCATCTGTAAAATGAACTGAAGAAGGAGATGACAAACTACTTCAGTATCTCTGCCAAGAAAACCTCACATGGGCTCTTAAAGACTCAGACAAATGAAAAATAAATAAACAACAACCTAACTGACTAGAAGTTTTTGATGGAGAGTCAGGAAATAGATAATGATGGGACAGAGGTTAGGGTTATCCCATAGCTTGGAGCAAACCTTTAGATGATAGCATCAGAGTTAATATATCAAAAGACACCCAGCTTCTTAAAAGGTGCTGGCTTTTGCCTCTGTTTACTGAAAAGGGACAAGCTCTTTCATAAGTGCCTTTCTATAGAATCTTTAGAAGTTGGAGAAAATACGTTTTACTCTAAAAATCCTTCCAAAAACAGAGCACAAACAAACTTATCCCCATTTCAGAGCTGAAGAACATGAGGATTTGATCATTCAAAGACATGTTCACGTTAATAAGCACAAAGATTGTTGGAGACTATTAATTCAGATCCTTTTAACCACATTTTACTTCATCCCTAAGGGATGGAGAAGGCAGTAAGATTCCAGGCTGACCCACAAAAAACACTGAAATCCTTAATGTACCTATAGGCAGCTTCTGCTTTTGCATAAGGGAAATTTTCTCTATATCTAAATAGATATAATCTATTTAATCTCTATATCTAAATAAGGAAAGATCTCTTTCTTACCTTAGCATCTTACTAAAAGAAGATCCATTTCTCTTTTAGTTGCAAGATTTCCCTGTATACCCAGCTTCAATCTCTCTTCCAAGCAACAACCCAACTGGTTCTTGGATCTTTCACACTGGTTATTCCATAGACATTGCAAATTTAGAATGGCCACCACTGAATTCCTATCTTTTCCCCAAAACCATACCCTTTCTGAACTTTCATATTACTAGCAAGGATATTATCAGTCTTCCCATTTCCCAAGTTGATAACATTGATATTTTTCTTGTTGCCTCACTTTCACTCTTTCTACATCACTGATTCATTGCCTCATCTCATTGCTGCCCTTCTAGAATGACTATTCCATCTGTCTTCTCTCTACTTTGATGGCCATGACCTTAATATAGTTTCTCATCTAATAAGTCATAATAATTAGCATTTTCTATGCAATCCTCTTAACACAAGCATTTTACAAATGTGATCTTGTTTGATCCTCACAACAACCTGTGTGTGTGTAGTTGTAGATTTCCTTTCCTGAACTATTTAGCATCATCATTTCCTTTCCCTGATCTAAGTTTCTTCCTTCACTCTATTCTCTCCCCAGCTTATATATTTTTTCATTTTCAATAATGTTTTATTTTTCGAAATACAAGTAAAAATAGATTTTAATATTCATTTCTATAAAACTTTGTGTTCTAATTTTTTTCTGCCTCTCTCTCTCTTACCTCCCTCTCCCCAAGATAGCAAACAATTTGATATAAGTTAAATACGTACAATCCTTTTCAACATATTTGCACATTTGTCATGAGAAAAGAAAAAAAACAGAAATAAACAAAAAGGTGACAATATTATGCTTTGATCTACATCCATAGTTCCCTCTCTGGATGTGGATGGCTCTTTCCATCAAAAGTCTTTTGGAACTGCCTTGAATGACCAGATTGTTAGAAACAGCCAAATCTATCACAGTTGATCATGAAGTTATGTTGTTGTCACTGTGTATAATGTTCTCCTTGTTCTGCTCATTTCTCTTTTTTATTTTTTTAAATTTTATTTGCAAAACATATGTATGGGTAATTCTTCAACATTAACCCTTACAAATCTTTCTGTTACAAATTTTCCCCTCTACTCCCCACCCCTCCCCTAGATGGCAGGATATCCACTACATGTTAATTATGATAAAATACTTGACAAATCGAATATATGTATACATATTTCCACACATCATTGTTGTGCAAGAAAAATCGTATCTGCAAGAAAGAAATATCAGATAAAGGAAACACAATGTAAGCACACATCAATCGAGAGTATGGAAATGTTGTGTTGTGGTCCATTTTTCACATCTCTCTCTCTGGGTGTATATGGCTTTCTTCACTGAACAATTGGAAGTGGTTTGTCGTTCTGCTCATTTCACTCAGCATCAGTTCATGCAAGTCTTTCCAGGCTTTTCTGAAATCAACCTGCTCATCATTTCTTAAAGAACAATAATATTCCATTGCATTCCTATATCTAACATATTCAGTCATTCCCCAAATGATGTAAGTCCACTCAGTTCCCCGTTCCTTGCCATGACAAAAAGAGCTTCTTCAAATATTCTTGCATATATGTCCTTTGCCTTTTTTTTAATGATTTCTTTGGGCTACACATCTTGTAGTGAGACTGCCAGATTAAGGGTATGCACAGTTTTATAGCCCTTTGGGCAGAGCTCCAAATTGTTCTCCAGAATGGTTGGATCATTTCACAACTCCAACAATGCAGCAGTGTCCCAGTTTCCCTTCATCCCCTGCAATATCTATCATTTTTTCGTATCAATTTAGCCAAATTGAGAGATGTGAAGTAGTATTTTAAAGTTGTCATAATTTTCATTTCTCTAATGGTGATGTAGAGTACAGAATTGTTTTTCTAAGTCATAGGTTTGACCATGTTATTTCTGAGGTCAATAAATCCTAATGACTTCCTATGCCCTCTAGGATCGAGTATAAAGTTCTCTGTTTAGCATTTATAGCATTCATAATCTGATTCCATTCTACATTGCCAATCTTTTTCCACATTAGTAGTCCATTTGAACACAATACAATCCAGCCCAACTGGGTTTCCGACCCTTCTTTATATGCAAATCCCTATCTCCCATCCCAGGGGCCTTTGCAGTGTCTGTCCCCCATGCCTCAAATGCACTTATACCATTTCTCCCTTCTTCAGAATTACCTTGTTTCCCTGAATTCTTTGCTCAAGCACTACCTTAAATCTAAAGCTTTTTCTGACTGCCCTCCATCTTTTTTTTGTTTTCTCCCCAATCTCTCCACATGACCTTTTCTATATGTTTTCTATATCCAGAGTGTTATGTCAATGTGCATTTGTATGTATCTTGTTTGAACCTCTTCTTTCCTCCAGAGACTTGATTTTCTTTGGAACTGGGACTGATCTACTGGTCTTTGTATCCCAAATATCTAGCTTTATCATGTGTCTGTTTCTAAGATAATTCCAAGGTGAATTTCCAAGGATAGTGACCTCAATAAGAATCCAGATTATAGATCAGTTTGCTTTATATATTAGTGAGGAAGTACTAATAAGGAAGAGGATTGCCTGAACAGAATGCAGTCCTGATGATGCTGTGTAGATAATGAATATTCCATGGGGTCCAAGAAAGACAAGTCTTTCTTGAAAAAGTCTTCATTCGATGGGAAATGTAGTATAAAAGAATGGGTCAAACTAACACCCACCCAGCAAACTGGCTTCTTGTGTTCTCTGGGTCTTTTCCAGGGTGTTACATTTTGAGACTGATTCTTTTCTCTTAAGGTATTCTTGGGCTGCTTTCTAAGCTGTATTCAGCTGTATTCACACACACACACACACACACACACACACACACACACACACACACACACACACACACCCTGGGGAAGTAAGAAAATATTATCATCTCTATTATCTAAATGAGGACACTTGACACAGAGAGATGGAATGCCCCTAGGCCACACATCAAGATAGTAGCAGAGTTGGGATGAGATTAGTATGTCCTGATTTCTAGTGTTATTCCAAAGGGTTCAGAGTTGGCCCTGGATTCTTGAGAGTTGAGCTGCTAAGGGGCTCTCATGTCAGGTCAGTGATACTTTACTGGAATTGGCTAGCTCACCCCAAGATAATACCATCTCCCATGATGATGACAAGGATAAATTAATATAAACTACAAAGATATAGAGTAATATATATGAGTGTAATGTGATTTAAAACAATTCCACCTCAATAATACTCACAACTGGGAGCATCCAAGAAAATATCCTCAGTTAGTCAATAAATATTTATTAAGCATCTACTTTGTCTGGTTGTGAAGTTGTTATTATGTTTCCTTTATTCTCAGAGTGGACCATGACATCAGGGAAATGATGCATATAAATGAATTGGATTTGAGTACGGAAGGGCTGTGCAAAATTACCTGCCTCACTTTCTTCTCCAGACCATCTGGGTCCAGTGGCAAGATGTAGATCAGGATGACTGGAGTTGGCACCAGATGTAATGAGAACTGTGTTAAATGATGGAGATACAAAGATAAAAGGTAGTCCCTACTCTCAAGGAGCCTATAGTCTTGTGAAGAAGACTAAATGCAAACAGTTATGTACAAAACAAACTATAGATAGATATATTCTACAGAGGTAAACTGTTAGAAAGGAGGGGAATAGGAAAGGCTTCTTGTAGAAAATTGAGCTGCACTCTGAAAGAAGAAAGGAATTAAATGACTTGACCAGTATCACTGGCATTGAAGAGGAAGGGAGATCCTTACAAAGTATGGGGGAGAGCATGGGCAAAGAGTGTGAAATGTCATACAAATGTTAGAAATCGGTTACTGCTCTTAATGCTGCTCTTGAAGGTATTCTTTCTCTTGTCCTCTCCTGCCTGAAATTGTGGCAAGGCAAGATGGTAGCCTGGGGCTCTTTCAGAGCTTAGCATAGCGTCTAGAACATATTAAACATTTAATAAATACTGATTAACTAACTCACATTGTTTAGTGGAAAGTGTTGTCAAGTAAAAAGAACACTGAATATATGGCTGGTCTGCCTGTTGTCTGAGGACTACACCAGCTAAATTTGTAGAAACGCTTACCCATGGATTAGAGTCCATTATAGAATTCTTTTATTCAAAAGAAAAATAAAATGGGGGGAAGTATTATAACATGTCTTGGAATACTCTTCTAAAGCACATGAAGTTGGGATCCATGTCAGTGAATGATGTTGCCACATCAGTGAAATCCATTTGTATTGTTGGGAATTTGGAATAAGATTATTATTATTTTTCTTGTGGTTGTTGGGAAACCTTTGCCCCTTGAGAGGCAACATGGCTTGGTGAGTTGCAAAGTCAGCAACTTGGGAGCAAAGAGACTGTTGGACCAGTTGTTTTATTAATTGTCCATGCTCCTTTTCTTCTTCCTGTGTAATCACACGTGTGCTTTGACATCAATTTTCATATCAGAATGTAATTTTATTAACTTAAACATGAAAAATGCAGGGTAGGGGGCTATTGCAGAAAAGATATACTGAGCAAGTCCATTCCCTCTCATGGACCCTGTTGGTTTTTCCAGCTATAAGGAAGAGATAGATTGACCTTGGGGCATCATTTGTATTTAAATCTGTTTGGAAGCTAGGGTAGAAAATCGGGCTTAATGCCTCCCCCCCCCCCAGAGCTATCCATAGGGGCTATTTATTGTGGATATGTAGATTCAGCTCTACTCTCAAAAGAAAGGCATTTGGGAAAAAATGCTCTTTGCCGGATGCTGCTGCTGTTGTGGTCACAGGACACTCAGCACTGAAAAGGTTAGAAAAGAAATTAAATCCAGTTTCACAGACTTTGATTAAACACTGGCTATATACAGTGATGAGTCCTTTAGGTTTTTTTTAATTTTTTTAAACAATCTGAGTCATAAATATGGACACCCAAGAAAGGAGTCTAAGGTCTGCCACTCAACACATCTTGGTGATCCTGGACAAGTCACTTAATCTCTTAGTTCCCTCCTCCTCACTTCCATGTGGTTCCAGAGGCTTCCTTTAAGTCTCAGCTAGAATCCCATCTTCAGAAAAAAGACTTCCCTGAGTCCCCTTAATGGTATTACCTTCTCTCCTATGCTATCTTAGTTTTAATAGTCTCTCTAATTTGTTTGTAGAGTCCTTTGTATGTTGTTTCTTCCACTACATTATGAGCTCCTCAAAGGTAGTCTGTTTTTTGCCTTTCTTTCTATCCTTAGCACTTAGCAAATTGCCTAGTTATGTACATACTTAATAAATGTCTGTTAGTTGAGAAAGTCCCCCAGAATATCTCCAAGCCCTTGACTGGATGATTGTGAAGGTAGAGATGTTATGGAAGGGTTATGATCTCTTCCACATGGATCAATCAAATCACAAAATTCTCTCTCTCTCTCTCTCTCTCTCTCTCTCTCTCTCTCTCTCT
>JAJPUD010009761.1:29395-70704 GCA_023553655.1 Myrmecobius fasciatus | reverse complement strand
GGGGGGGAGGGAAATCGATTGAAGGAATTTTTGAGGATGGAAAAAATATGGGAGTGTTTATAGGCAGTAGGGAAGTAGGCAAACAGGGAGAGATTGAGAGTAAGTGATGAAGTGGGGTAGAAAAGGATCACTTGTGCATGTAACAGGTTTGGCTTGGCAAGGAGATTGGCCGCCTCACTATTTGAGACAGGGATGAAAGAAGACAGTGGCAGATTTCAGGCAGGATTTCAGTAGGTGGAGATTTAGGGAATGGAGTGGTAAAGAGCAATCTTGTAGAAGCATGTGATCAGTGGGATATAGGACATGAGTTGGTAGCAGTTTGTGGCCGGAGGACTAAGATTGCAGCCATCTGCATGGATGGGCATGGAAGGGCAGACTGAGAGTGTGGTAGCTAGAATAAACAGAGTACAGAAGAAAAAAGAGAGAAGAGAGCAATATCTTTATAAATGTCAAGGCCAAGTTTCATTTTAGAGCTCTACTTAGTAATATCTGTTTTCATATTTTCACAGGAAGAACCAGCCTGTCAGTTTTTCTTTGATTTAAGCAAAAAGCAAGGAAAAAAACGTCAGTCCACCGGGGGAGACAAGGGTGCTTTTCCCAAACAACCCCGGAAACCACGTAAGTATCACACTGCACAGTAGCAAGCACCCTGCTGTGACGCATAAGGAAATCAGTACTGTGCAGCAGAGTGGTATATGAAGACAGAAAGGAAAATTATTGCCAGACGTGGAAGAGACCCTCCAGTTCTTCTGATCCAGTCCCTTCATTTGCATTTAGCTAGAAGGAAACTGAGGCATGCACTGAAAGTCCTTCTCTGACAACAATAAATAAAGGCCTGGGTTCCATGCCTCATGCAGGCCACAGCAGAATATAAGTGATCTCCCCACTGTGGGGTAACTTGAGATCAGACCGCACTGACCTCTGTAAGATAATAACAGTTATATTTGGTTTGCTTTTGTTTTTCTACATGAAGCTCAGCCCCTGGGGCCCTGCTGGTTCTGTCTTGCCAGTCCTGAAGTGGAAAAACATTTGGTAGTCAGCATTGGCACACATGTGAGTTTCTTCTCCCTTCAGTCTTTTATAAACCTTGTGACTTTCTAGGATTTAAAGAATTATGTTTCACAATGTTCTTTTATATTATATGGTCAAAATTGTCTGTCTTTTATGACCTTCTTTGTTTCTATAATTTCTCCCCAGTCATAGATAGTCTCTTCTTATCATTTTATGATATGATCCTTTATGGTCATTTTGATCAAATAATAGAACATATGCAAAGTACTTTGCAAAGCTTAAAGTATATAAATGTTCACTATTTTATATTCATGGCCCACATTCCTTCTGAGCTTATTAAGGTATATTGTGCAAGTCCTTGATCTGGCCCTAATTTATTCCAAACTTCTCTTCAGTTTTTTCAGCAATTTATTTATTTACCTGAGGTGTGGCTAAGATTTATATTCCAGGACAGACCTCCACAGTCAGAATTTAAAATTGTTGTGAATCCTCATTAAGGAGCCTCTGAGACACAACTGGCCTGCTTATTTCTTTAGTGATGGTCCTTCCAGCTACTCTCTTTAATAGTATCTGTACAGATACCAATGGTAAAGAATTGACATCTTAACTCTTGTGTTTTTGTCCTTCCTTTCCAGTGCTACCTTGCCCTGGCCAAAGGTGGATTATGTGATGATCATGTTCTGATCTTGCCCATTGGGCACTATCAGTCAGTGGTAGATCTTTCAAAAGAAGTGATGGAAGAAGTGGAAAAGTACAAGTGTGCAGTGAGACAATTCTTTAAGAGCAAAGGGAAACGATGCGTTCTGTTTGAGAGGAATTATAAAAGTCATCACCTCCAGCTACAGGTGAGGAAGTGTGGTCCAGCAACTCAAAGGGAATCTCAGATACTGCTGGAGGGACCCAGATTCATATGTGCATATGAACACTTGATATGTGCTTTAGCCCTAGGCCAGCTACCCTGTGGGAGATAGCCAGTGCCTCTTGGGCTTCTGCTCTGTTGGCAGCAGTCTGTGATAAAGAAATCCTTGAAGAAAAGAGACTATATGCTCTCTTGGCTCACACTCTTTTGGGGGAAGGAGGATCACATGTATCAAAAAATCAGCAGTTCTGTGTGGCCCTGGCCAAGTCACTTAACCCCAATTGCCTCAGCAAAAAAAAAAAAAAGTCAGCAGTTATGAAGTAATAGGAAAGATGTCATAAAATGGTATGAGCTAAGTGCTAAATACAGAATAATACAACTAATGAAAGTATTATGAGAAAATTTCAGAAAAAGATGGAATCATTACCGACTGGAATAGTCAGAGAGACTTTGGGAAGGGGGAAGAGCTTGAGCTGAGCATGGAGAAGAGTTAAGGTTAGATCAGGGATAGCATGATGAGCCAAGCAGAAGATGAGAAGTCAAATGGGAGCTCAGACCTGGGTGTTACTGAGCTACGGACTTAAGATACTATGGAGCAGCTGTTACTGGGAAAGGCAAAATTTGGAGGGTGCGTACTCTGCCCTTGTGGAGGTCATAAACGATTAGGGGAAATGCATTGTGGTAGTTTTCTTTCTGGCCCATTTGTTAAGTATCAAATAGGCCTGACTCTGCCACATAAATGACACCGGAGCAAGAATCTTGGGGATGTCGGACTTCATCTGAGCCCTCCCCACTTCAGAGATTATTTTCGCTCCCACATGCAATACTTTATCTCATAAGTTTAAGTCTTAACAGAGAGGGCATGAAGTGTGTACTCTCTGGGATGAGGAAAACCAATACTGAGGGGTGTTCTTCACCCCTGTGATGTATTTGTCACTGGCTCCTTTCTGGGGCCAGAGCCAGTGACAACTGTTCTTCCCATCCAGGTTGTTCCCATACCTCTCGGCTGCTGCACCACTGATGACATCAAAGAGGCCTTCATCATTCAAGCCCAGGAGCAACAGATTGAGTTACTAGAAATCCCAGAACACTCAGATATTCAGCAGGTAGGCCCTGGGCCCCTCTCCCTTCATGGGGCTACCCTGCACATGGATGCCCTTTTGTCCGTCTTTGAGAAGTAGGAGGAGAACAGAAGGAGGTATGATAGAACTCCAAGAAATAAACTCAGTGAGGTGAAGAGGGGACACTGTAGTACTAGGCTCCCGACATGGCTGCAACCTGGATGTGCTTAAATGGGACAACAACAGTGTCCTCAGCTGGGTCACTGTTTGATTTACTTTTTGTCAATTGTCTCGACTTTGCCTTCACTGAGGGCAAGGGGAGTTGTAGTGTTGGAATGGGAAGGGAAGCCAATAGTCAAGAAAAATATATCAAGGTCTACTACATGCAGGGTAATGTCCTGGGTACTCTGAAGACATAAAGAACGTAGTAAACAATAATACTGTGTATAAAAACCAAAGGAGAAAGGTGTGCTGGAGGTCAGAGAAGGCTTCTTAGATGTGGGGTCTGATTCGAAGGGCCTTGAGAGATGAATAGCATAATGAATGGGGAGGACCTTCCAGACAAAAGGAAAGGTCAAAGCAGAGTTGTGGAAGTTTAGAGATATTCAGGGTGTATTTATGTTGGATGGAGCCTTTGGAAGCAAAGATTCATAAGGTGTGATTGTGGGATAGATAGGAATCTAACTAGCTGAGGATAAAAGATGTGGTTAGAAAGATAGGAATTTGCATTTTATTCTTTAGTACTAGGGACTCAGAGAACTCTTAAGCAGGGGTATAGTAGGAAGAAAAAAGTCTGTCCCCTTGGGGTTCATATGTACATGAGGATCACATGTATAAAAATCAGCAGGTACAAAGTCATAACTTCACAGTTGGAGAGATGTCAAAACGGTATGGCCAAATGTGGAATACAAAATAATCCTTAAGAAAGCTGCCATTTTCTCTGTTGTCAGCTACTGTGTCCTGGTCACTGGAAGCAATAATCCTATCCCTCCTTCCTCTTCCTTTTTTTTTAGTGTGGCTTTAAAAAAGCCAAAACCCTTTTATCGTCCTTAAGCTCTTGAGGCATTCTCAGTTTGACACTCTGGACACTATTTTGATAGAGCTGGTCTTTATATTCATCCTCTGTCCCACCCTTCTGCAGCTGAGGCTTGAAACCTTTGTATCCCCTTTGATCTTTTCCTCTTGTGCAACTTCTACAACTCTGCAAGGTCCTCTGTGTGCCCTTTCCAGGAGTCTTTTGTAGCCACCCCTTTTGCATTCCCTAATCCAGTCTCTCTTCTCTCCTTTTGCCCACACTAGCTCTTCTCCCTCTCCATGCTCTCAGTCCTTCACACAAATCCAGGGCAGTTTACAGAAGCTCTGCTGCTCACCCCTCCTGCACTCCTGGAGCTTGCTAAAATCAAGCTGAAACCCATACCTGGCGTTGGGGACTGACAGTCTAGTTCCACTTGATACCCCAGCCTTCTCTCCCCAGGCTCCTCTGCACATGCCCAAAGTTTAGGCTCAAGCAAGAAGTGACCCAAGAAGGAAACAGGAGCATTGTCTGAAGAAGCTAATGTGGATGAGCAGGAACTCACCAACTAACTTAAGATTTTAGAATGACATTCAGCTGTCAGACGGATCTTCATAGAAAACAGGTCTGACTGTATCACATGTGTACACACCCATTCAGCAAATTCCCATGGTTAAATATTAAATCCGAGATCAAACATAAAGTGTTCTGTTGACTTTTAAAAGCTCTCTAGAACTTGGCCCTATCTATCTTTCCATCCTTTCCTTCCTTGCATCCTACTCTCCCACATATTCTTCTGTCCAGTGACTAGGAGTAGCAGCTAAGTGGCACCATGGATAGAACCTTGAATCTGGAGGCAGGAAGCCTCATCTTCCTGGGCTTGAGTCTGGCCCTCTGGGCAAGTCACACACAAGTTTGCCTCCCTTTCCTCCTCTGTAAAATAAGCCAGAGAAGAAAATGGCAAACCCCTCCAGTATCTCTGCCAAGAAAATCCCAAATGGGTCACAAAGAGCCAGGCAAAACTGAAGTAAACAATAGAATACAACAGCAACAGGGATGGTGGCTTCCTATCCTATCTTGTTTGTCCATGTCTAGTGACTTTTCTTCTCCTGTACCAAACTGTGATCTCCCTGAGAGTGAAGCCTGTGTATTCCCATTTTTTCTATACTTGGTATAGTAGGTGCTTAATACATGTTGTTGGAGTATCTGACTGACTGACACGAGTAGATCTGTGTAGGTGTGTTCAGTGGGTAGATGGGTGGTGTGAGCCTAGATTTCTGCAAGGAGATGGGCTGTGGAGAGAGATAATTATCATTTGCAGTGTGCTCTGCTATGTGACAGGCAAACTGTCTATTCAGAGTTCAAAGGAAAAACCTAGTCTTCACATTGGAACTGAGCTTTCTGAGGGAGCATATGAGAAGTGGGGACCCCATTCTGTCAGCAGCCTTACAGAAATAACCCGGGAATGGCCGTCTTCATTAAGTGAGCAGAATTCAGCTTCCAAGAGCTGTGTGCAGGTTTGTCTTGGCTATCGTTGCACATATTTAAAGAACTCTCTTTGTCATAGATTGCACAACCTGGAGCACCATATTTTTATGTGGAGTTGGACACAGGAGAGAAGCTTTTCCACAGAATTAAGAAGAGTTTTCCTTTACATTTTGGAAGGTTTGTCTTTCTCCCCCCTTCCCCCCCCCCCCCATTTATTTATCATCATTTCATTGAGTGCATTTATGTGCTAGGCACTCACTGTAGAGATATAGAAATGAATAAGACAGAATCCTTCAGGTAATTTCTGGTTTAATAGGAGAGACTGTATGTAGACTAAGAGATGTACTCCACAGCAGAAAGATGCTGTGGTAAGATCCTTGCATCAGAAATATCAACCAGGCAACCAAGTAGAAAATGGATTGGGGAGATCATTGAGGAGGCTATTGAAGTAGTACATGTGAGAAGAAATGAGGTAACAAGGGGTAAGTGGAGAAGAGAATCAGGAACTGATGAAGTACAACTGAATTTTTAAAAAGGGTGGTGAGGGCCTGATCTGAGACTCTGGCCATAGGAGTGGAGAAAAGGGACATATAGGAGAGGGTTTTTTGAAGGTAGAATTGACATGATCTTACAGTGGCTCAGGAGATAGTGAGGAACTGAAGAGACACTGGAACTGTAGGTCTTGCTGTCAGAGAGTAAAGAAATTTGGAGGCAAAGAGAAAAAATGAGCCCAGTCGGGACATGCTGAGTTTGAGGTGCTGAAGGGCCATCCCAGCTAACAAAGATAAGGGCTGGCGTATCACTGCTCAGACCAGCCTGTATTGGTGATGAACAGAGATGTCTGGGAGGATTGCATGGAGGAGCCTGGAACGACCTTATGCCCTCTATCAGTACTTCTTGGTTTTCTCTCTACAGGATGCAACAGTGTTTATAGAGTATTTTATAACCACAAATCAGCAAATAAATTGTCCTCCTATCTAATGTTCTAAAGACCACAATAGGTATTCAGAGAAAGGAGAGACTGTAGGTTTGAAGATTTCTGCTAGAAGCCAGGGCAGTGCAGGTGAGTGCATTGAGAATGGGGCTTGGAGTCAGAAAGGTGAGGGCTCAGATCCTGGCTAAGGTGCTGACTGGATAAGCCTCTCAACCTCTCTTGTTTTCAGTTTTCTCATCTGTAAAATGGAGGAAATATATGTGGTTGCTGTGGGGGTCAAATGAGTTAATATAATCTACAAATCACTGTGCAGACCTCAAAGCACCATATGTAAATGTTAGTAATGATAGTACAAATCTTTGAACATCAGGGAGAGTAGCCATTAACTGCCTTTCCCTGAGCATTTATTAAGAGTACAGCCCTATGGTAGACCTCTGGGATACAGAGGTAAAACTCATTTGGCTGGGGACATAGCACATAAACAGGTAAGTCAATGCCCAAAGAAGAAAAAAGCATGACCATCAAAGATACTTTTTTATTAGAAAAAGGGGGAAGAGAAGGGAACATGTATTTATTTTGTACCTACTACATATAGGAATTAGGCTTAGTGCTTTATGAAGATCCTCTCAGCAACCCTGGGAGATAGGTGGCTGCCATTATTGTCCCTACCTTACAGGTCAGGAAAACTGAGACAAAGAAGGTAAAATTAATTTGCCTGAAGACACAGAGCTAGTAAATGAGGCTGCATTTGAACTTAGGCCTTCTTGATTCTAGGCTTTTCTTTCCCTTGCTGGAGCCTTGGAGAAATTAAGGACTCCCAAAGCAGAGGGGGGAAAGGGGGCATTTCAGGCATGGTGAACAGTCTGTGTCAAAGCCTAAAAGCCAAAATTGGACCATCATGTATAGGGACCATAAGGTGGCCACTTGAACTGGAATATCGATGCATGAGGTAGGGGGTCATAATGTGGCTGGGGTGGTGGTTGGAGTCAGATTGTGAAGGACTTTATTTAAAAGTCAGAGAAGTTTGTATTTTCTCCTGTGAAATGAGAGATCCTCGAGTAGGCAATGACATAGTTGGCCTGTGCTTGAGGGAGGTTTTATCTCCGCAGGTCTGTGGAGGAAAGACTAGAAGCTAGAGACTAGTTGGGAAACTATCAGAGCAGTGCAGGAGAGAGGGGAGGCTGGTGAGAATGAAGATTTTGGCTCTGGGGATGGCAGAGTGAGAGAATCAGCACAAGCTGGCCACTGACTTGGATAGAGGATAGAGGTGAAGAAGAAAGAAATGGAATCGTGGGAACTTGATAAAAAGGCATCTAATAGCCCCACTGTCCTTGAAAAGAACATCAAGCCCTAGATTTACTACAACTCTTCAGCAAAAGCTGTGATCTCTCCAGAAGAATTGCCCTCACCATATACAATAGAAGAACAAAGCAAATGAAAAACAAATAGTGATCAAATTACAGTATGCCTTTGGATAGTTAACCTGTTCAGTCCATGTACTCATACAGGGCATCAGACCCCTAGGCTTCGGGGACTTAACCTCAGGATTTTCCATTACTCTCTTCTTATCTGGCAAGATGGGCTGTAGATGATGGTGCTTTTTAAAAATGCTATCCAAATATCAGAAAATTGCAATCTCTAGCTAGAAGTTAGGGAATGTTGGTCAAAAAAGCCTCAACCCCTCCTTACTCTGCTAATCCTTTTAGATTCTTTACCCTTCCCTTTAATCCTCTGCAAACATCTTCTCTAGACAGCTCCACTGCCAGAAACGACTCTCTGCATTTCCAACTGTCTTCTGGACATTTTTCCAACTGGTTTTTCTCCCTCTACCTCAACATCCCTCTATCGAAACTGGATTCAGCCTCTTTTTTCCCAAAGCTGCACTTTGTTTCCCTGACCCTCTCAATGCCACTCACAAAGCCGTACAATGTTTGAGTTGTCAGGGACCCTGGGACTGACCTAGTCCAACCCCCGCATTGTACAGATGAAGAAAATGAGTCCCTAAAAGGTCCTAGCTGAGGCTGGACTAGATCCTAGCTCTCTTGACTCTCAGTCTTGTTTTTTTCGTGTTGGATGACATCCCACTCTCATAGCTGGAACTATCCCCCATCTTTCTTATTCAGCCAGCCTTATCAATTCTTCCACCTCAGTCTAGCCTAATTGTTCCCATAAACTCTATCCCTCCTGTGAATCTTCATAGGACGTTTATACCACGTGAAAGCACTTACCATATTCTGTTTTCTGCTGTAGTCATTTTTATATGTCTCTTATCTCTCCTAGCAGACCTAGAGCCCCTTTCAGGGCTGGGGAGCAGGTCTGATTTACCTCTGCCTTCTCCTTGGAACCCCGCCAGGGCCCTTAGAAATAGTCCTTTGTGTTGATGGAATGGCTAGTGTAGGCAAACATGAAGCCAGTTGGGTGGAGGGAGAAAGTTTACATTGGAGAATAATTGCAGTAATGATCTCTGGGCTGAGGCTGCTCTGACCTGCCTTGTCCTTTACAGGGAGGTTTTGGCGAGTGAGGCCATCCTCAACATTCCCGATAAGTCTGACTGGAGGCAGTGCCCTCGTAGCCGAGAAGAGGAGGAAGCTCTAGCTCGCTTGTTCCGAAAGTATTTCGAGCCTTTTGACTTTGCCGAGGAGGACTGACCAATAAGGAGCCTTTCCACAATTCCAGAGAAGAACCTGTGATCTGTCAGGCTCTGGTTTCCTGTGGGGCTGTTTTCCTGGTCCTTTGAAACCTATCCTCTGTACCATAGGCCACATCTTCTGTGTTCCCACCATTGAGAGTTGCCTTGTGAGCAGTGAGGATCAGACATGGAGTTACTTCTGGCAGAGGAGGCAGGATTGCTGTTTGTAGGAGTGAAGCAATTTCCAGAACAAATATTCTTGCCTGCTAATAAACATCTCTTTTATACCTTTAGTACAACTAGCTATTATTAATATTGGATATTTTTTTAAACTACCAAAATAAAATTCTACTTTTTTCAAGGTATGCTCAGTGTTACATTTGACTCATTGGCCGAGGTCATTCTTAATGGAGCATTGAGAAGACTCTTGCCACAGACCATTTGTGGCCCTGGATTGAAGTCAAGTGAATCATCTTATTTTCAGGACCTAGTAGGGTGATGTCCAGGACAAGGGGAAAGGTGGTATTAGGGTATTAAGGGAGGCCTTTTAACATATCAAGCAGGGAGGTTTTTAGTATACATCTCTGAGAGCCATTAAATGAGCTGGAAGGTTGGCCTGTGATAAGAACAGAAAGCTAAGAGTCCAAAAGTGTGCCATCCAAGAATAGGCTTAAATCATTTACGGAGGGCTGTGAGGATTGTGGTTCCATTCTCTGCCTGCCTAAACTTTCCAAAGCAGGAAATGTGGCACCAGTATATCAGGGACTCAGTGCTGGTTGTCTGGGCCTAGTGTAGGCTGACCTGGAGAATGTAAGCAAAGCCAATTTGAAAAAGAATTAGCAAAAAGAGATGTGAGATAAAGGGAAATACAGCTTTAAGGAGTGAAGTAAAAATTGCAGAATAGATTATGGTAGCCTTGAGGCTTTGGTAAGTTCTAATAGTCTTTCATTGCAGACGGGTTTTTTTATGTGTGTTATTATTGTTCAGTAGTATTTTATTTTTCCAGTGGTATGTTAAGTTTCCAACATTCATTTTTATAAGATTTTCAGTTCTAAATTTTTTTCTCCCTCCCTTACCTTACATCATTTTAACCATATTTCCATATTATTAGTCTAGGTTGTAAAAGAAAAATCAGAACAAAAGGGAAAAATCACAAGGGGAAAAAAAGGTGAAAATAGTATGCTTCTATCTGCATTCAGTCTCCATAACTTGCTCTCTGGATGCACATGGCATTTGCCATCTCAGTTCTATTGGAATTGTCCTGAATCACCGCTTTGCTGATGCCATTACAGTTAATCAACACATCTTGCCATTATTGTGTACAGTGTTCTGGTTCTGCTCACTTCATCTAGTATCAGATGTTCACAAGTGTCTTTCTGGGCTTTTCAGAAATCATGCTCATTTTTTTAGCTTTATTTTTCATTTCTTATACAGTATTATCCCATTATAGTCATATCTCATAACTTATTCAGCCATTCCCCAATTGATGGGCAGCCACTCAGTTCTCAATTCCTTGCCACCACAAAAAAGAGCTGCTGCAAACATTTTGGGTACAGAGAAATTTATTATAAAGGGAGGCCTTTGGGGAAAGGACTGAATGGGGTGGTGTGTGCTCCCAGGAAAAAGGGCCTTACCTCTGGCTTCTTAAGCTCTCTTGCATTAGGGCTCCTCTGCCATTCTCTGGCTATGGGTTTATTTGTGGTTCGTAAACAAACCATTTTTGCTTCAGGGACATGGGCTTCTTGGGCACACTTCTGGGTCCTTGCAGTTTAGAAACTAAAACATTCTGCTGCCCTCATGCAGGCGGCAAGACTGCTGTCTTGGGAATAAATATCTTCATCACTAAAAAAAAAAAAAAAACCCAAACCCCTAACTCTTTGAGAACAGGGACTTTTTTCTTGTCTTTGGATTCCTTGTGCCTAGCCCAGTGCACCAGGGCACTCTGTAACTGTCAGGTAGAATTAGCAGAATCCTCAGACTTGGAGGAAGGCCATTCCTCTGCAGGTCCTTGGAGGAGAGACTGGGAGAAAAGGCCAGACCCCCAAAGAAGATCTCCAAAACCTTGAGGAGGGAAAAACAATGGCAGAACCAAGAATACATTGTACACAGCAGCAGGAAGAAAGTGCAATGATCAACTATGAAAGACCTTGAGGAGGGAAAAACATAATGGCAAGAATGTGTTTCTGACTCACAAATGTAACTTGGAGGGTATTTGTTAGAAGGGGGCGAAAGTTGTCTGAGCTGTAGTAAGTGCATAATAAATTCTGGTTGGTTGACTTACAGACTGGTTGAACTGAAAGGAGTTAGGAGATTTCATCTGGTCTGGGACTATACTAGAACCACAGCTAGAACTCATCTTATTTAGAACCCAGTGCTGTTCTACTAAGAGATGTGAACTTTCCTGTGTTCAGGGGAGAGAGAAACAAAAGAGATTATGGAGGGAATAACTTGGACAGACTGATCATTTTCTTCAGACATGCTGTCATCGTGCTCTGTGCTCATTGAGTCCAAGCCCTGGTCAGAATGCCACCACTGTTTGTGTGGATAGAACTTGTTGCAGCTCTGTTTTGTTAAAATGTCCCTGCCTTTCATGAGAAGTAATCAGACCTTCCCTGATGAGTATGATCTATTCATGCTTAGCAAGTGGCTTTGATCCAGCAGTGCTTCTGGGTCTGTATCCCAAGGAAATCATAAAGGTGGGGAAAGACCCACATGTGCAAAAATGTTTGTAGCAGCTCTTTTTGTGGTAGCAAAAAATTGGAGTGGATGCTCATCAGTTGTGGAATGGCTGAACAAGTTGTGGTATCTGAAGGTAATGGAATATTATAATGGAATAAAAAGCTAATTTTAGAAAGACCTGGAAAGATTTACACAAACTGATGCTGAGTGAAACAAGCAGTACCAGGAATACATTGTACACAGTAGCAGGAAGAAAGTGCGATGATCAACTATGAAAGACCTGGTTCTTCTAAGTGGTTCAGTGATCTGGAGCAATCCTAATAGACTTTGGACAAAAACTGCCATCTGCATCCAGAAAAAGCTCCAAGGAGACTGAAGGTAAATCATCATGTGCAATGTTCACTTTTTTTTTCTCATGGTTTTTCCCTTTTACTCTGATTTTTCTCTCCCAACATGATTCATGAAGAAATGTGTGTTAAAAATTTAAAAAAGAAAAAAGACCACACTTAGCGGGTTTTGTGGCATGATATGACCAAAATAAACATGGGTATTGCTGCATTCATAGAGTTTGTACCTTTTCAAACTAGCTGGTCCTTGGAATAGGTCCAGAGTCCATTCATTGCTGTGCCAAAGCAAGAAGGTAATGTGCAGACTTCTCTCACACACACAATTTTATATATTATCTAAATATATTGATAAGTATATTGCATAAATATTATGTATATTGTATAAATATAGCCTCACCCACAAGAGCAAGAACCAAAAAGAAAAGGGGGTATCCAGAAGTGCTACAAAGGTAGAATCGACAGGATTTGGCAACTAAATTAAGTGGGAGGTAGAGTAGAGTGACGACACCTGATTTGGGAACCCAAACGAATAAAAAGGTGGCGGCAACCTCGGTTTGGAGGGGAGACACTTGTTTTAGACCTATTGAGTTTTAAGATGTCTGCAAGACATTCCATTTGAGATGTCCAGTAGAGTTGGGGATTCAAGACTAGAGATTAGGAGAGGGCTAGATAGAACTGAGAACCATTTTATGATTTAGCAAAACCAGTTGATAGTCCACTCTACCAAAGGGAAGGAGATGTGTTCCAGATTCATTCATTGGGAAATAATTTTTATTGTGTTTTATGTCAGGGTTATCTTCTGTTAGATCATGCATCTTGTGTAGATTCTTTTGACTTCATCTGTTTAAGTGTAACCATGTTTCTCTAAACTTATTTCTGGTACAGCAATAATGTTACATACACAAATCACAATTTATCCATCCATTCCTTGTTTGATGGGCACTTTGCATATATACAGTATTTCATTGCTACAAAAAGTTCTACTGTAAATATTTTGCTATATCATGGGAACCTAGTGGAATTGCCACATTTTAAGGGGCATAATTAGTTTAATGTTAGTTTCAAATGGCTTATTTAGAATAGTTGGATCAATTCATAACCCTACCAGTAGTGAGTTAGCTTGCCTATATAATGATTTGGTTCATTCTTTCTCCATGATGGTCACCTTCTACTTTGCCAGATTTCCTCTTAAAATGTGCCTATTTAAAGAACATTGCAAACACATAAAGAATCTTATCAACACAAAGTAGAAGTGAATTATCGGTACCTTTCACAGGAGCCCTTTTAAAATATTTTTTCTTAGAAACTAAGAAATTAACACAAGTGTGTATTCAAAATAGAATTGTATATGAGCCCTAAAATTTTGTGCAATTTTTAAAATGTAGATTGTTCAAGAGGATTGTAATAAAATTGCTTTGTGTCCTTCTGAATTTTTCTTAATGCTTTTTCCCCCTTTGTCACCGCCCACTAACTCACACATCCTTTCACTTTTGACAAGTTAAGCAAAATAAAACATATTGGCCATATCTAAAACTGTCTCATTCTGCACCTACAGTCCATCACTTGTGTCTGCCAAGAAATGGGACATGTTTCATCAGTGCTCTAAAAGTCTAGGTCACTGAATGGATTCATTCTTAAGTTCTTTCAAGTTTTCCTTTATATTGTGATCATTGTATAAAATGGTTCCAATTTCACTTTGCATCAGTTCCTACATTCACATTTGTGTCATTACATTCTAAGTTTACACACCAGTGTTACCGTTTTATAGGCAGTTAATCCTTTTGTTTCCAGCTCTTTGCTACAACAAAGTGCTAAGATATTTTTGTGCATAGGGGTCCTTTCCTCCATTTTTGAGCTCTCTGGCATGTATGCCAACTAGTGATGTTGTTGGATTCAAAGAATATAAAGTCTAGTGACTTGGGGGTCATAGTTCTATATCTCTTTGCTGAATGGTAGAGCTTCACAGCTCTACCAAGAATATATTAGTGTGCCTATCCTTCTACAATCCCACAATTACTTTTCCTCTTTTGTCATGTCAATGTCAGGTGTGTGGTGAAACCTCATTTTAACTCTTAGTGATTTGGAGCATTTTTCAGACTATCCTGTCCAAAACCAGGAATAATCTGACTTTAGCACTTGCATTCAGCAATTCCATAAGCATTTATTACTCATCTATTGTAAGAGAGTGAGGATACAAAGAAACTGGACCTTTTTCCTCAAGGGGCTTGCACTCTGTATTCTTTCAGATTATCTCCTATATAAATGTGGTGGTGATGGGCCACAGAATCCAAATTGTCAGCAAAATAACTTGATTCCTCCATTCCTGCCTCAGTGCCACTAGTAGTGGACTCAGACCTTGTGAAGAAATGACTTGGTTGGCATAGTACCACTGATTCTCAGAGGCCAAAGGTACATCAGAACTTGTTTTCTTTCACTAGTTCCCTCTGGACCTGGTCTTTGAACTCCAATGAACTCAACTCATTCTTACACCTGCCAGACCTATTCTTATTTTCTGTCGAGGAAAGCGCATTTTTGAAAAGTAAATCGTTCCAAAGAATTGAGAGAAAAGTGAATGCAATATAACCATATGACTCAAGCTTCCTCCTGATACCAAGAACCCAGGCTCCTATCTCTGACTCAGTGCTTCCAGCTAGATAACATGAAAACATCAAAATTAAGCACTTTTCCCCAGCCCCCAGATCCCCTTCAAAGTATTTAGACTCACAAGGCTCAACACATCAAAGTTTTATTTGCAAACTAAGGCATGTACAAAGCTTGCATCCAAGCCTGAAGATAGTCAATACAGCCCTTACCCTCCAGAAATCTGAGTAGTTTCTGTGACTTACAGTACTGCCCTGGGTGGGGATTCAGAAAATGAGGGAAGCTGGGATTTGCTTCTCTACATTAGTACTCCTTTCAAGAGCCTCTTTGTGCCATAGTGCTCTTTTGTGGGCAACTCTTGCTAAGTATCACTAGTCCCCTCAGAAAAATTCAGACTGCTTTCTACTATAACAATTTTCTCCAATGGGATGTTAAAGATCTCCATCCTTTCCCAACAGAGCTCCAAGGATGTTATAGGGACTGAATTTCTCCCAAACACTGAAAGGTAGCACCAGTAGGGTTCACCCATACCCCCCAGCCATAGCTTCCCCTTGTAGGGTGGCAGCCATTCCAACCAAGTCTTAGAGGCTTTTCCTAACACCAGGAAGCCTTCAAGAGTTTGATAAGATGGGGTCCCTAAGAGGGATAAAAGGGACCTTCAGATTCACAGATTTCCTCATTAGTGCTCAGAGAACTCTGGAATTCCTTTGAGGTGACAGCCATTTATACTTTTGGTCTGTAATAGTAATCTTAGAGGACTTTCCTGCCGGGTTGGGTAAGAGGGTTGTTGATAAGAGGCTGAGCTCCCACCTGTCCCTGAGTCTTAGGGGGTGGGAAACTGCTGGGTTAGGCTATTCCCCGCCCCATACCCAATCCACCAGCTGCCCAGTTCTACAGGGCACAGACTATGGGAGTTAAAGCCAAATACTGCACACCATCTTTGTTGTCCCAGACATGACTCAGGAGACAGTGGAATTGGACCTAGAGCCACACACCCCACCACATCAAACTAGTGGTCCCCTGCAGCCCCCAAGGGGAGCAGCCTGATAAGACCCAATCAGGACCCTACCTCCTAAGCCCCCCAGCCCAATCCATGGGCTCAGAGACAATTTGCCACTTTTTCCAATCCGATCTGGGGAGAACTTGAAGAAACAGCACAATGTTTGTGAACCACCGTGGTCTGTTGTTGCTGCTTTCTTCAGTTCATTTGCCCAGAAGTGCTACACAAGTGGGAAATGCAAACAATAAACCAGAGGGGTCCTGCTTGGGAGGAAATGTCAAACCCGAGCAATAATAACTTCAGAAACCAACCTTTTCTGGAGCCCACTTCCCCAACTCCTTCACCTGCCAGGGGCCCTGGGGAAGCAAAGTTTCTCACCATCTTTACAATGTTCTGAGGCACCCAGTGGATTGCCAGTTCAGTGAAACAATTGACCACAAGAAGAAGCCAAAGTCCCATCAACTGCATTAGACTCTGTGCTTGGATTGTTAGGAAAGTAAAGCCCCATGTGATCTAAGACTGCCCAAAGAGAGGCACAGTGTCCAGAACTAGGGAGGTGAAGGCCCAGCCCACATCATTGTGAACAGCAAATAGTCACCACATTTTAAGAAGGATATTGATAAGCTAGAGGGTAACATAAGAGGGTCACCATGCCATAAGAGGATCAGTTGAAGGAACTGGGAGGTATTTCACCCAGCAAAGAAAAGACTTAGGGGAAAACATGATAGCTATCTTCAAATATTGGAAGGACTGTCATGTGGGAGGAAGAGGAAGTAATGCTAGGCACCAGGATGGGCATGGGGACACACAATTGGGAGCAGTGGGTGGAGGTTGCAGAGTGACTTCTTTCAACTCCATGGAGGGCTGTCCCAGTGCCTTGAGAGGGAAAGAATTCCCCTTCATCAGAAGTCTTTGAAACCAAGACTGAATTGGGGATTATGGTAGAAGGGATTCTTGCTCCAGCACAGTTCTATTCAGTCAGTGGTCTCTGAGGTCCCTTCTAAGCCTGAGAAGTCTGTGAAAAGGTGAAAAGCTTGGAAAAGCAGGGTAGCCAATGAGCTGTTTCCAAGTGGACACAAGCCCACTTCAGGATGCTTTTGAAGCGTATTGTGGCACTGGTGAATCTGAGATTTCATCCTAGATTTCTCCAGTTCCAGGCAGCCCAATTGCTGCTCTCTGACTCAGTCTTGCCACTTATATCAGTAGCTGAACTTCATGCTAGGGATCCAGCCATCCACAGTGATGTTTCTCTGTTGGAGAGCAAAATCACACTGGCTTAACTGCATGGTAGCTACCATTTATGTGGTAGTACTTCACAAATATTCTCACAT
This sequence comes from Myrmecobius fasciatus, assembly GCA_023553655.1. Taxonomy (NCBI): domain Eukaryota; kingdom Metazoa; phylum Chordata; class Mammalia; order Dasyuromorphia; family Myrmecobiidae; genus Myrmecobius; species Myrmecobius fasciatus. The sequence goes on along the minus strand of JAJPUD010009761.1, from coordinate 53,752 downwards.
CCTTGCAGGTAGACGCTATTGTTACCCATTTTACAGGTAAGTAAATGGTGAAAAGCAGAGCTAAAATTTTTTTCCCAAAGTCAAACTGCTGCATTTTGAATTCATGTCTTTCTGACTCAAGTCCTAGTGTACTGTCCACTGAGGAGCCCCATGACATAAAATTGCAATGAATATTTTGACCATTTTCCCTCAAATCTAGAGCATTTCCAAGTGCACTTCCTAATATGCTTACATTTGGGGTCATCCTTATGCATCTGAAAAGCTTGTTAGAGCAACAAGTATAAACCTCTAGCTGGTCATGGATAAAGAACTGGCCTTGGGTTCAAACCTTTCCTCTCATATATACTAGTTAGGTGAGCCCGGCAACTAAGACCAGAAGGTAAATAAAAGGTGCTGACATTTGTTCTCCCAATCCAATTACAGGTCTAGTCCCTTTCTGCTGGGTCTCTGAGAAATGGGGGGAAGGCTAGTGGTCAGTCAGTCTGTCAATAAATATTCATTATATGCCAAACACTGTGCCACTGACACATACTGGCTTTAAGACGCTGCCAAGTCACTTACATTCGTGATGCTTGAAGGAAATCTTCTAGGACAGGAGTTATTGACTTGAGCTTGTGAATAGATTTCAGGAGGATCCATTGAACAAAACAAAATACCTTAAATCTTTACTTACTGCTAACCTCTAACTGAAATTTTGTCATTTCTTTTCCTTTTATTATTTTAAAACATCAATACTTAAAAATTAAAATAATACTTTAAAAAATAAATATATTTAAACATTGTCTATATATAGGCACAAAAATGGTTAAGTACATCTGGTCTGAGACTTCAGGTTGCATGCAGATTAGCCTGGATGAAAAAGTTTCATCACATCATGTCAAGAGTTCCCTATTCTGATGGCATCACCCATCTCCACTGCCCTATTGCCCATATGTTGCCTAGGTGCCCACCCCCAAATGTTTATATATGTTTCATCCCTTAATTGCTTTTATAAGTGAGAACTCTATGAATGGGAAGATTAAGTTCTGATTAAAGTTTTGGAGTTAAATCAACATAACATTTGGAAATGACACCCAATAAGATCTTAACTCTACTTAAATAAACTCTTGACATTTTGGGCAAGATATAGAAAATAAGGGAGGGGGAAGAAAGGGTCAGGCTTGTCCAAGTTTCTTCAGCAATAGAGAATGTCTACTCTCCTTGCATCCCACTCTCCTCCACCCCCTAGGAGAAGCGGAAAATAATTGAAAGTGACCTGGAGGGGCAGCAAGGCGGTGCAGTGGATAGAGCACCAGCCCTGAAGTCAGAAAGACCTGAGTTCAAATCTGGTCTCAGACACTTAACATTCCCTAGCTGTGTGACCCTGGGCAAGTCACTTAACCTCAATTGCCTCAGCAAAAAGCAAAAAAAAAGTGACCTGGAAAAGGACAGCCAATTGCTTTGACAGCTGCTAGAGGCCTGGACCCTCTAGTGCCCCTGCTCCAGTCCTGGCAGATGACCGTTATTCTCTGCAACTCAAGACAGGGCCATTTCCAACTCCTCATCTGTAGACAGGCATGAACTGCTAAGGAATATCCCCTGTCCTGTGTCCTTCCTCATACTGGCCATCAGGTCCCGAACCCCTAATTATTACTCTGTGAGCAACCTTTGTAGCGTTCAGTTAAAAAGAAAAAAAACAAAAAACTAGACTCCTATGAATTCCCCTTCCTTACCTTTCCTATATGTACCAAGCCTGCCAGCCCCTTGAGTCACCAAATCTCCTTAAGCCAACTGTGAGGAGCCAGATGCCTCTTGCTCCTGAGCCATGTGAAACCTCTGGTTCCCCCCACCCAGTGCCCAAGTGGAGTCTTGGAGTATTTCTGATCTTGCTTCTCCACCCAGTCTTGAGGGCCTCCTTACTTTCCCCTTCCCTGACTCAACCAGAGCTGTTAAGTTGATCTACCAAGTTTGGCTTGAGCTGTGACAATTCTTTCCCCCTTACCCATGTCTAACCAAAGTTTGGGGAAGTGCTCACTGCTCTCCCCCAGACTTGAAGGAACCTTCTCCTCCCATCTATAAATATCATCTAGAGTTTGAGAAATCTCTAGTCCCCCACCTCAGAGCCTGACTGACTCTTAAGAGGATCCCCTTCCCTCTACTTTTGCCCAATCAGAGTTGGGGGCTCCCCTGATGCTGAGTCTAGGATGAGCTATAAGCAACAAATCCTCAACTCTGCCCACCCCAACTCCTGAGCTCGGCTAAGTCAAGGTTCCCCATATCCTCAATCTAGTCCAATCTAGCCCTAAATATGCCCATATCCACTTCCCTCCAATATTCTCTTCTGCTCAGCAAGCTCATCTTCCCACAGGCCACAATTTAGGGTATTTTTCTCCCTGCCCTAAGCTTTGAGCAAACCCAAACCCACACCTCCATGGCTGTAGTCTCTAGTGCCCCTAGGATAGCAATCTCTCACCACTGGGGGCCTATAGCCCTTGCTAAATTGAGCAGCCCACTCCGCCAGCTTCCTCCTTCAGCAGACCACAGCCCAACTGACCACCCCAACAATTCTAGAATCTACCAGTCATCGGACCAACAGACCACCACTGCAGAATCCACCAGACTAATCACCAATCAGAGGATGATAATACTTCCATATGTAGTGGAATATACGTTTGCATACATATATGGGTGTGTGTATACATATATATGTATTTATATACATAAATACATCATATACATGTAAATACATGAGTGACATCTAGGTGTAATAATAATGATGATAACTGGCATTTATATGACATTTTAAGATTTACAAAGTCTTTTTCATGCTTTATTTCATTTGAGTTTTGCAACAATCCTGTTGGATAGGTATTATTACAAGGATTATCATCTCCATTTCACAGGTGAGGAAACAGAAAATCAGAGAAGACCTCAAGTTAAAATATGTATTATAATTAACCTGAAAGGGTAAAGAGCACTAACAGAAATCCCTCTCCTACTGAGTTGTGTGTGTCCTTGAGCAAATAAATGGTTTGCCCAGGATCACACAGCTAGGAAGTGTCTGAGATTAGATTTGAACTCAGGAAAATGAGTCTTCCAGACTCCAGGTTCAGCACTCTGTGCACATATACACACACATTTATTAAGTGCTGACTCTGTGCCAGGCCCTATGCTAAGCAGTGAGGATACAAAAAGAGGCAAAAGACAGTCCCACAGTCCCTATTCTCAAAGACTTAAGACAATATGCAAACAAATATATATATATATATATATATATATATATATATATATATATATAGCAAGCTATTTTCAAGATAAATAATAAATAACAAAAGGAAAGCACTAGATTTAAGAGGGAATAGAGAAGGCTTCCAGTAAAAGAGGGATTTTAGTCAGTGACTTAAAAGAAGTCAGGTTGGTCAGTCAGCAAGAGGGAGCTCTACAGGGAAGCAGCAGTGTTATTTTCAGAGACAGACAAAGGACAGGTGCTCTGGGTTGAGAGGTGGAGGCAGGGCAAAGAGGGGAGTGCAGTTTGGGAGCAGAAGCTAAACGGACCCAGTTCCCTCTCCTACCATATTGCTAGGGGGACTGCCCTTGGTAGTTTGCTATTCTGTTGATTAAATGTCTTTCCTTTGAATTTATGTATTCTCTTTCATCTGGAAAAAAGAAAATTTGTTTGCAGTGATGGGAGCTAAGGCTTCAAACTGAGTCTATCTTTAGATCCTACCTGGAACCTCTGAGCACCAAGGTGTTTCTAAGAAAACAGCCTTCTAAGAGAATTCAAAACTTAGGGCTCTCTTGCTGAAAGACTTTGGCATTCATTTCACTCTTCATCAAGGAGATGCTGAAATGGAGCACCTCTGGATTTACCCCAGAAAGGCTCAGGGGTCCTTTGGTCTCCATTAGCATGAGCCTCCATTTTCTTGTAAGTTTTCTCACAGAGCCACAGTTTATTGTGGTATTCAGATACCAAGTTCTCACTGTCTGCCAGCACTTTGAATAGGTATATGAAGTCATTGGAACCAAACCCAAGGAGTTTCTGAATCAAGAGAAACCAGGGCTGGGGGGTCTGTCATATCACCCATAGCTTCCCTTGGCTAACTCCAAACAACCCTTTTCACTGGGTCCATGGAGGCCCAGTCCCTACAGAGTTAGGAGATTCAGATTCAAGTGAACAAAGCATTTATGAAGTACATACTATATGCCTGATACTGAGCTAAACACTAAGGAGGCAAGTGAAAGCAGAAAGAAAAACAGTTCCCTGCCTTCAAGGAACTTCCATTCGAAATGGAGGAAGACAACTCATAAAAGAGAGTTGAAAGCCAAATGTGATTGGGTCATAATTGTCCCTTGGGACCCACTTTCCATCTTCCATCTTTATTGTCATTTTTGTGTGGGATCTCATAAGACTAAGTGGAAGAGATCTAGGAAGAGTTGGTTAAAAAAAAATTGGGTCAACTGGGTGGCATGGAATGCTGGGCTAGAGTCAAGGGAGACCTAAGCTTATATTTAGCCTCAGTCACTAGCTGTGTGACCCTGGGCAAGTCATTTGACCTCTGTTTGCCTCAGTTTCCTCACTTTTAAAATGGGAAAAATAACAGCACCTACCTCTCAGGTACATCAAATGAGATAATATTTGTAAAGCAGTTAGTGCAATACCTGGTTCATAATAGTAATTACTATATTAATGTTAAGTATTATCATTCTTTCTCATCCTCCCTTCTTTCTTTTCTATCTGTGTCTTGTCTATCAACTATCTATTTATCTGTCTATTATCATCTATATTTACTATCTAATCTATATATCTATCTACCCATTATCTTATCTGTCTATCTGTCCATCCATCCATCCATCTTTCCATCTATCTATTCATTATTTTTCCATCTATATACTATCTTGTTTATCTTTCTGTTCACTTATTTATCCAACTATATCTAGCCATCCATCCATCCATCCATCTATCTATCCAGTTACCTATCTTTCCACCTATCTATCTTTCTACTATTTTATCTATCTATATACTATCTTGTCTGTCTTTCTATCCATTTTTCTATCTATTCAGCTATCTAGCTACCCATCTGTCTATCCAGCTATCGATCTATCTACTGTTTTATCTATCTATGTACTATCTTATCTTGATAGATAGATAGATAGGCAGATAAGAAGAGAGAAAGAGAGACAGACAGAGACAGAGACAGAGAGACAGAGAGACAGAGAGAGGTAGAAGGAGAGAGATACATCCATCCAAAAGTGAAATGGCCTACTGGGTTTGCCCTCCCTAAAAGTCATCAGTAGTGAAACTGGCTAATCACTTTTGGGGTGGATTATAGGAGGGATTATTTTTCAGGCAGAGACTGAGCAAATATTCTCTGAGAACACCTTCACCCTGAAATATAATTTTGGGGTTTCACTACTTTCTGTAGGGAACATGGTTCCGCCACAAGATGGCAGCACAGGTACAGCCTGTAGGTTAGTAGGTGCCTGACGTGCAGGATACCCAATTTTTACACCTGGCAGAGAGGTGGGAAAGGAGGGACTAGATAAAGCACAGGAAGGAAAGGGTGTCCTTCTGAGCCAGAGCCTGCAGTATCCTTGGAGCTGTTTGTGAGCCACCCAGAGCCCCAGCCAGGAATGGCTTAGATTGGGGATGAGATGAGCTCTGTTCTATAGCTCTGGGTCCTCTTTATTTTCCAAGGAGGACAGGTAGAAAAGGAAAGAATTGAATGATCATTTATTAAGCACCTATTGTATATAAAGCACTATCTTAGAGCAAATGGTGGTGGAAGGGAAATGGAGGCATTAAGAAAAATCTTGAGGCAGTTAATGGCCTGAGTTCAAATTTGACCAGAGACACTTAACACTTAATAGCTATGTGACCCTGGGCAAGTCACTTAATCCCAATTGCCTCCTCCCAAAAATAATAATAATAAAATCTCTAAACTAGTTCCCAGTTATGAGGAAAAGAAATAGTGTAAATGGGCCCTTAAGTAATTATTATTTACAAGACTGGTAAGCACAAATTTTAAAAAATAGTTAAAAAGACAAATAACTGTTTTCTGATTCATCCCTTGCTAGGGCTATAGGACATAAACATGGGTAAGTAAAATCACATTCACAGAGCATGGTGGAGGAATAGGGGAGGTCCACAACAGTCACTTCCCAGGCTTCCTAGAGAATTATTATATTTCAAACACATTGAAGGAGCAGAAGAATTATGAGGGTAGATGTAAGGAGGTGGTAGATTCTAGGAGAGCTGGCTTGGATAAATGCCCAAAGAGGACACAGAATGAGGTCATAGACATGTGCAAAAATGTTTGTGGCAGCCCTTTTCATAGTGGCAAGAAATTGGAAATTGAGTAGATGCCCATCAGTGGGGAATGGCTGAATAAGTTATGGTATATGAATGTTCTAGAATATTGTTGTTCTGTAAGAAATGAGCAGCAGGATGATTTCAGAGAGACCTGGAGAGACTTACATAAAGTGATGCTAAGTGAAGTGAGCAGAATAAGGAGATCATCATACATGGCAACAACAAGACTATATGACGATCAATTCTGATGGATGTGACTCTTTCCAACAATAAGATGACTGAAGCCAGTTCCAATGATCTTGTGAGGAAGACAGCCATCTACACCCAGAGAGAGGACTGTGGGAATTGAATGTGGATCATAACATAACATTCTCACTCTTTTTTGTTGTTATTCGCTTACATTTTTGTTTCTTACTCATTTACTTTCTTTTTTTTAATATAATTTCTCTTGTGCAGCAAGAGAATTGTATAAATATGTTTATACATATTGGATTTAACATATATTTTAGCATGTTTAACATATATTGAATTGCTTGCCATCTAGGGGAGAGGGTGGAGGGAAGAAGGGGAAAATCTGAAACACAAGGCTATGCAAGGGTCAATGTTGAAAAATTATCCATGCATATTTTTTAAACCTTTTTATTTACAAAACATATGAGTGATTTTTCTACATTGACCTTTGCAAAAGCTTTTTATTTGTTCCAAGCTTTTCCCCTCCTTCCCCCCACCCACCACCCCTAGATGACAGGTAATCTAATACATGCTAAATATGATAAATTATATGACAAATCCAATACACGTATACATATCTATACAGTTATCTTACTGCACAAGAAACATCAGATCTAGAAAGAGAGAAGGAAAAAAAAAACAACCTAAGAAGGAAAACAAAATGCATGTAAATATTCACAGAAAGCATTAAAATGCTGTGTTGTGGTCCACACTCAGTTCCCTCAGGTCTCTCTCTGGATGTATATGACTATCTTCATCGCAGAACAATAGGAACTGGTTTGAATCACATCATTGTTGAAGAGAACCATGTCCATCAGAATTGATTATCACACAGTCTTGTTGCTGTGTATAATGTTCTCCTGGTTCTGCTCATTTCACTCAGCATCAGTTCATGCAAATCTCTCCAGGCCTCTCTGAAATCATCCTGCAGGTCGTTTCTTATAGAGCAATAATATTCCATGACATTCATATACCATAATTTATTCAGCCATTCTCCAATTGATGGGCATCCTTTCAATTTCCAGTTTCTTGCCACTACAAAAAGGGCTTCCACAAACATTTTTGCACATGTGGGTCCCTTTCCCTCCTTTAAAATTTCTTTGGGATATAGGCCCAGTAGAAACACTGCTGGATCAAAGGGTATGCACAGTTTGATAACTTTTTGAGCATAGTTCCAGATTGCTCTCCAGAATGGTTGGATCCGTTCACATTTCCACCAACAATGTATCAGTGTCCCAGTTTTCCCACATCCCCTCCAACAGTTATCATTATCATTTCCTGTCATTTTAGCCAATCTGACAGATCTGACAGGTGGTATCTCAGAGTTGTCTTAATTTGCATTTCTCTGATCAATAGTGATTTGGAGCACCTTTTCATGTGACTAGAAATAGTTTCAATTTCTTCATCTGAAAATTGTCTGTTCATATCTTTTGACCATTTAGCAACTGGAGAATGACTTGAATTCTTTTATATTTGAGTCAATTCTCTATATATTTTAGAAATGAAGCCTTTATCAGAACCTTTAAATGTAAAAATATTTTCCCAGTTTATTGCTACGCTTCTAATCTTGTCTGCATTCATTTTGTTTGTACAAAAACTTTTTAACTTGATATAGTTAAACTTATCTATTTTGTGATTAATGATGAACTCTAGTTCTTCTTTGGTCACAAATTCCTTCCCCCTCCACAGGTCTGAGAGGTAAACCATCCTACATTGTTCTAATTTGTTTATAATATCATTCTTTATGCCTAGATCATGAATCCATTTTGACCTTATCTTAGTATGTGGTGTTAGGTGTGAGTCAATGCCTAGTTTCTTCCATACTAGTTTCCAATTTTCCCAGCAGTTTTTGTCAAATAGTGAGTTTTTATCCCCAAAACTGGGGTCTTCGGGTTTATCAAACACTAGATTGCTATTGTCATTGAGTATTTTGTCCTGTGAACCTAACCTATTTCACTGATCCACTACTCTATTTCTTAGCCAGTACCAAATGGTTTTGATGACCCCTGCTTTATAATATAGTTTTAGATCTGTTACAGCTAGGCCACCCTTATTTGCATTTTTTTTTCATTAATTCCCTTGAAATTCTTGACCTTTTGTTTTTCCAGATGAATTTTGCTGTTATTTTTTCTAGGTCAGTTAAATAATTTCTTGGGAGTTTGATTGGTATAGCACTAAATAAATAGATTAGTTTAGGCAATATTGCCATCTTTATTCTATTTGCTCGACCTATCCAAGAGCACTTGATATTTTTCCAATTGTTTAGATCTGACTTTATTTGTGTGGAGAATGTTTTGTAGTTTTGCTCATATAGATCCTGACTTTCCCTTGGCAGATATATTCCCAAATATTTTATACTATCGAAAGTTATGTTAAATGGAATTTCTCTTTGTATCTCTTGCTATTGCATTTTGTTGGTGATGTATAAAAATGCTGATGATTTATGTGGATTTATTCTGTATCCTGCAACTTTGCTAAAGTTGTGGATTAATTCTAATAGTTTTTTAGTTGATTCTCTAGGGTTCTCTAAGTAGACCGTCATATCATCTGCAAAGAGTGATAATTTGGTTTCCTCATGACCTACTCTAATTCCTTTAATCTCTTTTTCTTGTCTTATTGCCAAAGCTAGCATTTCTAATACAATATTGAATAGTAATGGTGATAGTGGGCAACCTTGTTTCACCCCGATCTTATTGGGAATGGTTCCAGTTTATCACCATTACATATGATGCTAGCTGATGGTTTTAAATAGATGCTACTATTTTAAGGAAAAGTCCATTAATTCCTATACTCTCTAGTGTTTTTAATAGGAATGGATGTTGGATTTTATCAAACACTTTTTCTGCATCTATTGAGATTATCATATGTTTTTTGTTAATTTGTTTATTGATATAGTCAATTATGTTAATAGTTTTCCTAATATTGAACCATCCCTGCATTCCTGGTATAAATCCTACTTGGTCATGGTGTATTATTCTGGGAATGATTTTCTGTAATCTCTTTGCTAATATTTTATTTAAGATTTTTGCATCGATATTCATTAGGGAGATTGATCTATAATTTTCTTTCTCTGTTTTTGTTTTATCTGGTTTAGGTATCAGTACCATGTCTGTGTCATAAAAGGAATTTGGTAGGAGTCCTTCATTCCCTATTTTTTGAATAGTTTATATAATATTGGAGTTAATTGTTCTTTAAATGTTTGGTAGAATTCACATGTAAATCCATCTGGTCCTGGGGATTTTTTCTTAGGAAGTTGATTAATGACTTGTTCTATTTCCTTTTCTAAAATGGGACTATTTAAGTAATTTATTTCCTCTTTTGTTAATCTGGGAAATCTATATTTTTGTAGATATTCTTCCATGTCACTTAGGTTATCAAATTTATTGGCATAAAGTTGGGCAAAGTAACTCCTGATTATTGCTCTAATTTCCTCTTCATTGGTGGAAAGTTCTCCCTTTTCATTTTTGAGACTAACAATTTGATTTCCTCTTTCCTTTTTCTAATCAAATTAACTAGAGGTTTATCTATTTTGTTGGTTTTTTCATAAAACCAACTTTTAATTTTATTTATTAATTCAATAGTTTTTTTTATTTTCAATTTTATTAATCTCTCCTTTTATTTTTAGGATTTCAAGTTTGGTATTTGATTGGGGGTTTTTAATTTGTTCTTTCTCCAGCTTTTTTAGCTTCAAGCCCAATTCACTGATTTTCTCTTTCTCTATTTTATGCAAATAGGCATCTAGAGATATAAAATTTCCCCTTATTACGGCTTTGGCTGTATCCCACAAATTTTGGTATGTTGTCTCATTATTGTCATTCTCTTGGATGAAATTAGTAATTGTGTCTGTAATTTGCTGTTTCACCCCATTCATTCTTTAGGATGAAATTATTTAGTTTCCAATTGCTTTTTGGTCTATTTTCTCCTGGCCTTATATTGCATGTGATTTTTATTCCATCATGATCTGAAAAAAATACATTTACTATTTCTGCCTTCCTGCATTTGATTTTGAGGTTTTTGTGTCCTAACACATGATCAATTTTTGTATAAGTTCCATGGACTGCTGAGAAAAAAGTAAACTTTCTGTCTCCATTTAATTTCCTCCAAAGATCTATCATACCTAACTTTTCTAACATTTTGTTTACCTCCTTAACTTCTTTCTTATTTATTTTGTGGTTTGATTTATCTAGTTCTGAGAGAGGGAGGTTGAGGTCCCCCACTATTATAGTTTTGCTGTCTATTTGTTCTTGCATTTCTCTGAACTTTTCCTCTAGAAATTTCCATGCTATACCACTTGGTGCATATATGTTTAGTATTGATATTGCTTCATTGTCTATGGTACCCTTTAGTAAGATATAATTTCCTTCTTTGTCTCTTTTAATTAGGTCTATCTTTACTTTTACTTGGTCTGAGATCAGGATTGCTATCCCTGCTTTTTTTTTTGTTCACCTGAAGCATAATAGAGTCTGCTCCAGCCTTTTACCTTCATCCTTCATGTGTCTCTATACTTTAGATGTGTTTCTTGTATACAACATATTGTTGGATTCTGGTTTTTAATCCAGTTTGCAATTCACTTCCACTTTATGGGAGAGTTCATTCCATTCACATTCACAGTTAAGATAACTAATTCTGTATTTCCTGCCATCTTATTTACCCTAGCTTATGGTTTTCTCTTCCCTATCTCCTTTCCCTCCTCCCTAGTATTTTGCTTTTGATAACCACTTCCCTCAAACAATCCTTCCCCTTTAGAGCCCCACCCTCCTTTTTATACCTTTCCCTTAATTCTTCTGTTTTCCCTTCTATTAGTCTATTCCCTTTCTTTTCCCCCTTTCCTTCTTGTTTCCTTATAAGATAGGACAAGTTTCTTTTTGATACCCAATACATCTATTATTCCCTCAGAGCCAAATCTGATGAGATGGAGATTAACACAATTCTCATTCCCCTCCCTTTTTTCTCCTCAATCATTATAGGTTTTCTTTGCCTCTACATGTGATATAATTTCCCTTATTTTACCTCCTTTTCCTCTTCTTCCAGTATTATCCCTTTTCTACCTCTAATTTCTTTTTCAGATTATTATATCATAATTATCATAAAATCACAATAATCATATCATAATAATCATAATGTAATCATAAAATCATAAAATCAACCCTCATTCTATAAGTATCCATAACATAAATATAGTTCTCAAGAGTTTTTTTTTTCTTGTTACCTTTTTATGTTTCTCTTGTGTTCTGTGTTTGTAGATCAAATTTTTTGTTCAGTTCTGGTCTTTTCATTAGAAATAGGTGAAATTCTCCTATATCATTGAATGTCCATCTTCTTCCCTGGAAGATAATGTTCATTCTAGCTGGGTAACTCATTCTTGGCTGTAATCCAAGTTCCTTTGCCCTTCGGAATATCTGATTCCAGGCCCTTAGATCCTTTAAAGTAGAAGCTGCTAGGTCCTGTGTGATCTTAATTGTGGCTCCTCGATATTTAAATTGTTTCTTTCTGGCTTCTTGTAATATCTTTTCCTTGGTATGATAGTTCTGGAATTTAGCCACAATATTGCTGGGGGATTTAATTTTTGGATTTCTTTCAGGAGGTGATCAGGGGATTGTTTCACTAAGTATTTTGCCTTCTGGGTCTAAAATATCAGGGCAATTTTCTTTTATGATTTCCTGGAAGATAGTATCTAGGTTCTTTTTTTCATCATGGCTTTCAGGAAATCCTATAATCCTTAGATTGTCTCTTCTAGATCTATTTTCCAGGTCAGTTGTTTTTCCTAGGAGATATTTCATGTTTTTTTCCTATCTTTTCATTTTTTTGTTTTTGTTTGACTGATTCTTGAAGTCTTGATGAGTCATTCATTTCCAATTGTTCGATTCTAATTTTTAATGTCTTATTTTCTTCAGTTACTGTTTTTAGTTCCTTTTGCAATTGACCATTTACGTTTTTTTGTTCATTGCATTCTTTTTCCATTTTTTCCATTTTATTTTGCTGTGATCTCATTTCGTTTCCCCATGTTTCTTCTAACTCTCTTTTAAGATCCTTTATGCAATCTTCAAAGAAAACCTTGTGACATGGAGTCCAGTTTATGTCTCTCTTTGGGGCTTTTTCTGGAGTTGCTTTACCTTTAGGGGCCTCAGGATTTGAGGTCTGTTCTTTCCTCTCTCCATAAAAGCTGTCTATGGTGAGAGCTCTTTTTGGTTTTTTTATTCATTTTTTTTTTTTAAAGGTGTGAGGTCTGTTCAGGGCAAAGGAGGGACAGCTGCTTTAATTTGCCCTGGGGCAGTTCTGCTGATTGAGTTATTTCAGGTGCTGGGCAGTTCGGCTGATTGCATTATTTCAGGTGGTGATCAGTTCTGCTGATTGATTGATCGCCCTAGGATGCTGTGTAATGGCAGCTAGGTCCCACGCTCATCAGGGTTTCAGTGGTTCACAATCTACCCCCCACAAAAGGCAGATCCTCCAAACCACCTGCTTACAATCAGGACAGATTGGCCCAAGTGGCCCGCAGAAGACTTCCAGGTGTGTGAAAAGCACAACGCTCCCACTCCTGTTCCGACTCCTGTTCCAGCTCCCTGCTCCAGCTCCCTGCCCCGGTCTCCCTGTGCTGCAGTCTTGGTTCAGCAGACCACCCCCCTGCCCAATTAAAACAGACCTGTTTTGAAGTTCTTCCAGAGTATCTTCTTCTAGAAATGTGTTGTCCTCCAGATATTGTGGATTTTTTTACTTCAAAATCAGTCTAGAGGCTTCATATGTTATTGGTTTGAGGGAAGGTTAGAGGAGGTTACAGAGACTCCTGTCTGATCTCCGACATCTTGGCTCCACCCGCGGAAGTCTCTCCATGCATATGTTTTGAAAATGAAAAGATTTATTTAAAAAAAGAAGAAGAAGCTGGGTCATAGTCCTCAATTCAGTTCAATTCAATTCATTAAGTTTTTGTATCTACTAAGGGCCAGGCACTGAATGTACAAAGACAAAAATGAAAGCTCCTGCCCCTTCTCATATGCTCTATTGGCTTGGAAATTATTTCCAGTGCTTTAGAAACTGGCCTCTTGAGATAGATGGGAGTGAAGATGGCCAGGTTTAGTAGAGACACTGGTAGGTTATCAGCAGAGGTGGATCAGTTCTGTAATGATATGGGAGATTTTCCTATAGAGGACCATCCGCCATTTTTCACCATTTCACTGAATCAGAGGAGGTGACAGCTTCAGAGAAGACCTTCTCTTCCCAGCAGCCTGGTGGAATGGATTTGGGGTCTGAAGGCTTGCATTCAAAAGCTGGCCCTCTATTATATGACGCCACAGACATACACTCCAAAGCACAGCGTGGTAAATCTAATTGTTTGCTATGACATTGCCAAAGATAGCCAAGCTGAAGAGACTCTTGTAACAAGCGTTGAAGAGTTCAGCCCAAGTATAGAGAAGAGGAATTTGGGAGCCATGCACACTAATGTATACAGATTATATAGAAAGTTTTCTTGAAGTTTCTTAGGAGATAATAGGGAGCCTTTGATACTTTAAAACCAGGGTCACCTGCTCTGTCTGCTTGAAAGGTTGCACTGGCAACTACATGAGGAGTGGACAATAGAAGAGATAGAAGAAGCAAGAAATCCTGTTTGTAAACTGAGGCCCTAGGACCACATAACTTTTTATTGACAAAGCAAAGACTAAAATTCTGTTTACAGAACATGAATTGGCAGATCAGGGAGTGACTGCAAAGATCATTACATTCAGTCCTTCATGTTACAGGTAAGGAAACTGAGGCTCAGATGAGGGGAAGTGACTTGTACAGGGTCACACAGTAAATTACTCACATAGCCAGGATGCATAACCGTGCTCTTTTCATCCAGCCACAGTGTTTCTGGTGTGGAAACAACTCCATTAACTAAGTTTAATTATTAAAGCTCAATCCACTAACCTGGATTCATTTATTACACAAATTTGGGCCTCCATCTTGATTTTTCTTCTTTATAATATTCAACTCTTTTTGGTAATAATGAAATGAAAGCTGCTCTGTTCTATCTTCAGAGACAATTTATGGAGGAGAAGGGAAGGGGAAGGAGAAGGCAAGGAGGAGAGAGAGAGATAGAAACAGAGATAGATATTCAGACAGAAAGAGAAAAGGGAGAGAGTTAGTTTCATCTTAGGATCACCTGATACTTTTGATTTCTTAAAATTATTACTTAGTTTTCCCAAAATATTCCCAACTTAATCTCCCTGATTTAATCTCCCAGACTGTGACTTTCCAAAGACAGGAATGTGTTTGGTACACTGTAGTATCAGGGATAGACTCAATGTCCTGTGAGGTCTCAAAGTCAGGTACTGGCCCAGTGCCATATGAGCTCCCAAAAGTTAGAGAGGAATAGAAAAAAAAAACTCAAGAGAGTAGAGAGAGCCCTAAACTTGGCATTTGAAACACTTGGGTTCAGATTTTTCCCACCGCCTCTTAACTGTGTCCAAAGACACATTTAATTTCTCTGAGCCTCAGTTTATCTATCTCAATAGAGATAATATTTGTACTTCCTGTCTCATAAGGGTGTTGTGAGAATTAAATAAGAGAATGCATGACAAGCCCTTTGCAAACCTTAAAGGGCCATGTAAAAATCAGGTATGGATCTTAAGAGTTCCCAGCCAGTCCCAACACAGATATGAGGAGTGACTTGACCTATGGGTTCAATTCAGCAAATATTTCTTAAGCTCCACTTCTGGGAAGAGTTCTTGGATAAGAAACCCAGAAAGGTGAATCACATTAGGTCCATACCCTCAAGGGGCTGAGAGTTTAGTAAAGGAGATAAAAGGTACACAAAACTAAAACCAGAGACAAAGTCCATGACTCCTTTTATGAAAGGTCTCAGGTGAGAGCACTGGCTCAGGAGGCAGAGATCTGGGTTCAGAACCTTCTCCCATACTACCTGTGTGGTCTTGGGCATGTCATATATTCTCTAGAAGTCTCAGTTTCCTAATCCATAGAGGGGGGGACAAATTCTGCTGCATGTCTTGAGATCTTTTCTAGCTCTAGATGTGTGAGTCTAAAGCAATCCTTGAATATTCACTTTTTCATGATGATGATGCAATTCCAGAGAGCAGAGAGGAAGAGGTAAATAGAGTTCAAATTGAAGGTTTGCTTTTAGATTTGTATCCAGTGTGCATTGTTGGTGGAGCTGTGAACAGATCCAACCATTCTGGAGAGCAATTTGGAGATATGCTCAAAAAGTTCTCAAACTATGCATACCCTTTGACCCAGCAGTGTTTCTATTGGGACTATATCCCAAAGAGATCTTAAAGGAAGGAAAGGGCCCCACATGTGCAAGAATATTTGTGGCAGCTCTTTTTGTAGTGGCTAGAAACTGGAAACTGAATGGATGCCCATCAATTGGAGAGTGGCTGAATAAATTATGGTATATGAATGTTATGGAATATTATTGCTCTGTAAGAAACAACCAGCAGGACGATTTCAGAGAGGCCTGGAGAGACTTGCATGAACTGATGCTGAGTGAAATGAGCAGAACCAGGAGATCATTATTCACGGCAACAACAATACTATATGAGGATCAGTTCTAAAGGACATGACTCTCTTCAACAATGAAATGCTTCAAACCAGTTCCAATTGTTCACTGAAGAAAGCCATATACACCCAGAGAGAGGGATGTGAAATGTGGACCACAACATAACATTTTCATGTTCTCTATTGAGGTTTGCTTGCATTGTATTTCCTTTATCGGATTATTCTTTCTTGTAGATACGATTTCTCCTGCACAAAAAAAAAAAAATGATATGTGGCAATAACTATACATATATTCGATTTCTTAAGTATTCTAACATAATTATCATGTAGTGGATATCCTGCCATCTAGGGGAGGGGTGGGGAGTAGGGGGGAAAATTTGTAACAGAAAGCTTTGTAAGGGTTAATGTTTAGGAATTACCCATACATATGTTTTGCAAATAAAAAGTATTAATAAATTTAAAAAAATAGATTTGTATCAAGTGTGAAGTGCAAGACCAGCCTTGTCCCCTCCCTTCAAGAAACCATCAGTCTTGGTAGACAGGGAAAATCAATGCATAGGAGATAATGATAGAAACAGTGTTTGATTTTTAATGCTGGTGATTTGGCCTTTTTCTTTCCTTTTTCTAATCAAATTGGCCAAAGGTTTATCTATTTTTCTGGGGGGTTTTCTTTATAAAAACCAACTCTTAGTTTCATTTATTCAATAGTTCAATAGTTTTCTTAGTTTCAATTTTATTAATATGTCCCTTCAGTTTCAGAATTTCTAATTTGGTATTTAATAGGGGGTTTTAAATTTGTTCTTTTCCTAGCTTTTTTAGTTGTATGCCCAATTCAATGATCTCCTCTTTCTCTATTTTATTCATGTAAATTTCCCCTAAGAACTGCTTTGGCTAGATGCCATAGGTTTTGGTATGTTGTCTCCTTATTGTCATTCTCTTGAATAAAATTATGGACTATTTCTGTGATTTGTTGTTTGACCCACTAATTTTTTTAGAATTGGATTATTTAATTTCCAATTTTTATTTTTTATTTTATTATTATTATTATTATTATTTGCTGAGGCCATTGGGATTAAGTGACTTATCCAGGGTCACACAGCTAGGCAGTGTTAAGTGTCTGAGATCAGATTTGAACTCAAGTCCTCCTGACTTCAGGGCTGGTGCTCTATCCATTCATTGTGCCACCTAGCTGCCCCCCTCCCCCAACTGGTTTTCGGGCTATCTTTCCCTGGCCTTTTATTGAATATAATTTTTATTGCATTGTGATATGAAAAGAAAGCATTTACTATTTCTGCCTTTTTGTATTTGATTATGAAGTTTTTATATCCTAATACATAGTCAATTTTTGTGTAGGTGCCATGTACTGCTCAGAAAAAGGTATATTCCTTTCTGTTCCTGTTCAAATTTCTCCAGAAATCTATCTTACCTAGGTTTCCTAGGATCCTATTAAAATCTCCAGTTTCTTTCTTGTTTATTTTGTGGTTAGATTTGTCTGATTCTGAGAGGGGAAGGTTGAGGTCTCCCACTAGTAGTACAGTTTTGCTATCTATTTCTCCTTGTTACTGGCTTAAAATCTTTTCTAGGAATTTGGCTGCTGTACCACTTGGTACATGTATATTTTTAAATGTATACGTAACCCTGTTTTTTTTTTTACTTCAGTTGAAGCATAATAAATTCTGTTCTAGCCTTTTACCTTTACTCTTATATGATGAAACTTGGCATAGACCTACATCTCACATCTCATTCCAAAATAAAGTCAAAATGGATATATGATTTGGGCATAAAGGATGATATCACAAGCAAATTAGGAGAGCAAGGGATAATTTACCTATCAAATCTTTGGAGAAGGGAGGAATCAATGACCAAAGAAGAACTAGAGAACATTATGAAAGGCAAAATGGACAACTTTGAATACATTAAATTAAAAAAAGATTTTGCACTAACAAAACCAACAGAAACAAGATTAAAAGGGAAGGTACAAAGATGGGAAAAAATCTTTACAACCACTGTTTTTGATAAAAGTCTCATTTTTAAAATATATAAAGAACTGTGTCAAATTTATAATACGGCTCAACATTTCTTAAAGAATAACAGTATTTGGGGGCAGCTAGGTGGCACAGAGCACCAGACCTGAAGTCAGGAAGACCTGAGTTCAAATATGGTCTCAGACACTTAACACTTCCCAGCTGTGTGGCAAGTCACTTAACCCCAATTGCCTCAGCAAAAAAAAAAAAAAGAAGAAGAAGAAGAATAGTATTCCATTATACTCATACAACAATTTGTTCTGCCATTCCCCAACTGATGGGCATCCCCTCAGTTTCCAGTTCTATGCCACAAAAAAAGAGTTGCTTAAGAAACGACCAGCAGGATGATTTCAGAGAGGCCTGGAGAGACTTGCATGAACTGATGCTGAGTGAAACGAGCAGAACCAGGAAATCATCATACACAGCAACAACAGTATTACATGATGATCAATTCTGATGGACATGGCTCTCTGCAACAAACAATTGTCTCAAACCAGTTCCAATTGTTCACTGAAGAAAACCATATACACCCAGAGAGAGGGATATGAAATATGGACCACAACGTAACATTTTCATGCTCTCTATTGATATTTGCTTGCATTGTGTTTTCTTTCTCTGATTTTCTTTTTTTTTTCTTGTAGATAGGATTTTTCTTGCATAACTTGTCAAGTATTTTAACATTATTAACATGTAGTGGACTTCCTGCCATCTAGGGGAGGGGAGGGACTGGGGGTAAAAATTGTAATGGAAAGTTTTGTAAAGATCAAGGTTGGGGAACTACCCATACATATGTTATACAAATAAAAAGCTTTAATAAAAAAAAAAGAGTTGCTATGAACACTATTGTACATATGGGGCTTTTTCCCTTATTGATGATCTCTTTGGGAAAGAGACCCAGTATTACTGGATCTGAGAACAGGCATAGTTTTATAACCCTTTGGACATAATTTCAAATTGCTCTCCAGAATGGTTGAATCAGTTCACAACTCTACCAACAATGGATTAGTGTTCTAATTTTCCACCTTCCTTCCAACATCTGTCATTTTCCTTTTCTGTCCTATTAATCAATCTGAGAGGTGTCAGGTGATAAAGAATTGTTTTAATTTGTATTTTTCTAATCAATAGAGAGCTTATTTTCATGAGTCTATTGATAGCTTTGATTTCTTCATCTGAAAACTGCTTGTTCATGTCCTTTGACCACATCAATTAGGAAATGACTTGTATTCTTATAAATTTGACTCAGTTCTCTATATTATTTTAGAAATGACAGCCTGTCTTCTTTTATTCCTATACTCCTATTATGATATTCTTTATGCAATTTCTCAATTTTTTTTGTAATGTGTTTAACTTCACACCCACCATGTGTTTCTCCATTGCTTATTGGGTGATCTTTAATTTCTATTTTCAAATACCAGAATATTTCATGGATCACAGCCATACAACAACACTACATGATTGTTAGCAATAAAATGATGTGCCTTTATTTCAGAGATAATTGGGGTTACTAAAAGAACTTTGGAATTTTCCAAAGGAACTACAGCCTGTCAGCTCTAGATCAAACTTATTGTCAAATGAGTTAACACACAAGAGCACTTTGCAAACCATAAAGCACTATGTAAATGCTATTATTAATATTATTTCTGTCTAAGGTCTATAAACTAATGGAGGACAGCTAAGTGGCAGAGAGGATAGAGTACTAGATCTGGAGTCAAGAAGACTTATCTTCCTGAGTTCAAATCTAATCTCAGATACTTACTGGCTGTGTGACCCTGGACAAGTCACTTTATCTTGTTTGCCTAGTTCCTCATCTGTAAAATGATTTGGAGAAAGAAAGGACAAAATACTCAAACATCTCTGCCAAGAAAGCTCTGAACAGGGTCACAAAGTTGGACATGACTAAAAAAACAACTGAACAACAATATAGTCTACCCATTGGACCTATCTCTTAAATAAGATCCACTTGCTTTTTTCCTGTGTGAATAGCAAGGTCAAACTCTTTAAAAGTATGATGGATGTGCAAGAATGTTTGTGGCAGCCCTTTTTGTAGTGTCTAGAAACTGGAAACTGAAGGGATGTCCATCAATTGGAGAGTGGCTGAATAAATTATAGTATATGAATGTTATGGAATATTATTGCTCTGTAAGAAACGACCAGCAGGACGATTTCAGAGAGGCCTGGAGGGACTTGCATGAACTGATGCTGAGTGAAACGAGCAGAACCAGGAGATCATCATGCACAGCAACAACAGTATTACATGATGATCAATTCTGATGGACATGGCTCTCTACAATAAAGAATTGTCTCAAACCAGTTCCAGTTGTTCACTGAAGAAAACCATATACACCCAGAAAGAGGGACATGAAATATGGACCACAATGTAACATTTTCATGATCTCTACTGACATTTGCTTGCATTGTGTTGCCTTTCTCTGATTCTTTTTTTTTTCTTGTAGATAGGATTTTTCTTGCATAACTTCTCAAGCATTTCAACATTATTAACATGTAGTGGACTTCCTGCCATCTAGGGGAGGGGAGGGGACTGGGGGTAAAATTTGTATTGGAAAGCTTTGTAAAGATCAAGGTTGGGGAACTACCCATACATATGTTATACAAATAAAAAGCTTTAAAAAAAAAAGTATTATGGATGTCATCTAGGTAGCTCTGGGGCTTGATCCCTATTTGACTTGGATTCAATACTAGATCTCTTTCATCATAATGGTGAACATTTTGGCAAACATACATTGTTCCATTTTAGGTCTCACTTAATAGCAATAATCAGAGGATCTTTGAACAAGGCTTTTTTTTTGGTTATATCTTTCAAGGAATCTTAGATAATTCTCTTAACTGCAAGGAAAGTAACTTGTTATAGAAGAGCCTATAAGGTAATATTTTATTTTATTACATAAAATGTTTTGAGAATCAGAGGTAATTGCCTATTTTCCTATCTACATAAAAGTTTTATGAGCATAATCTACTTCTCACATTAAGAGCTCCTTGAAAAAGGTATTAGAAAAGAACATTTTCTTAAATGGCATAATATAGTAGATCCATATTTACCATCACACAATTGGCTGAAATGTGTAGAAAGTATAAAATTCTTCCCATAATTATAACTTCTTACTCTGCAAGACTATTTTGTCCCTCTGTTTCTTTTTTATCTATTATATTCCTTTTGAATATGGTACACAAGTCCAGAGCCTTTTTTCTTTTTGTTTTGGTCAAGACAGTTAGGGTTAAGTAACTCGCTCAGGGTCACATAGCTAGTATGTATTAAGTATCTGAGGCCAGATTTGAATTCAGGTCCTCCTGACTTCAGGGCCAGTACCAGAGTCATTTTTCTTTATTTTTTCTTTTAAAATTATATTGATGCCATTAGTTTTTACATTACATTACATTGAAATAGGCATCTTTATGCTTATTTCAAATCCCACCACTATCATCCAGGAGCTTCTGGAGTCATGTTCCTAACCCTACAATTCCCAGTGATACCTATGAAGTCAAATTTACTTTCTCACACTAGAATCTCTCATTCACTTTGATTAATCAAACTTTAAATTTGTGTATCTATACACAAGATATGGGTCTTATTGCTTGGATATTGTCACCTGTGAATTACTGGACTATACTCCCTTGATTATAGTTGCTACTTTCTATATCTAGTGGTAAATATTCATAGCTGGCTTTTATTCTTCCTCTTCCTTTCTTATTTAAAACCCACTTGACTAGATTTGCAAGATTTTAGGTCAATATAATATATATATTTTATATGTAAATAATAAATAATAAATATAGTTTGTATGTTATAAATATAAATATATAAAATAAGTAAATATATAATGTAAAATAAATAATGATAAAATAATATAAACAAATATATATGTATATATATATATATATTTATAAATATTTTACCAGCCCTTGTAAATTCTCTATTACTTCACAAAAGCTATGATCTAGAAATCTGAATTCTGTGCTCAAAGGCTATCTGAGAACATGCAGCCAGGTGGTACAGTGGCTAGAGTGATGGAACTAAGGTCTGGGAGATTCATCTTTATGTTTTCAAATCTGACCTCAGATATGTCCAAGCTGTGTGACCCTGAGCAAGTCACTTATCTCAGTTTACCTCAGTTTCCCCATCTGTACAATGAGCTAAACAAGGAAATGGCAAAGCATTTCAGTACCTTTGCCAAGAAAACCCCAGTTGAGGTCATAAGGAGTCAGACATGGCTGAAATGCTTGAACAGCAGTCATGCTCTCTATTGTATTATTGTTATTGGTGATGATTGTTGTAGGCCTTTTCTGACAGCCCCCCAATCTTTTCTCTGCTTCCCCTTTTTCATCCCTACTTTGAGGTATATCAAGAGACAACATTAAGGGGATTTATCTTCATTTTATTACATACTTTATTGATTCTTTTCTGCTAAATAGAATAGAGGATCTTTTCCAAGACATGTCAGCTTAGAATCAGGAACAAAGCACAGGAGTTAAAGTGGGGTGGCCCTTGCCACATGGTTATACATGGAAACATGGAGACAAGAGTCAGACTTACACTCAACTATAGGCACCAGACATTACACATACACACACACACACACACACACACACACACACACACACACACACACATGCCCAAGGAGAGCTCATTCATGAATAGACATGAGAAAATTACATCAGAAACGGATAGTGTCTTGAAAGTGGTCCTCTGAGAAGATCATTTGCAAAGGAGCCTGGGGTGGAGACAATTTCTCTGAGGTCCTCGGCTCTCCAAAGTTCTCCCTATTCTGGATTTCCCAAGGGCCTAACTCTGGAGTCAAGGTCAAAGTTGGGATCAGGGTCAGCATTGGGGGTGACCGAAGCTGCTCCCAGACAGACTGTTCTCCCTAGGGAGAGAAGGTCATTGTAAGGGATACCTGGGACAAGAACTTTGTGTGTCCCCCCTATTCTAAAAGCAACAAACTGCTCTTAGGATTAAGACAATTTAAGCCCCCCAGTTATTCCCTCTTTGAGATATGATAAGGGGAGGAAGAACATGGACCTACTGACACTGCTGAGCTTTAAACCTGATTCCCAGAAGCCCTAGGGGCAGGTAATACAGGAGCATTTTCAGTATGTTAAGAGGAAGGGTTGCTTACTGTGCCAGAAGGGGAAGGGTATGGCTCCTTCCTCTCCTGGGCTTTCATCTTTGAACCAGCAGCATCCACCTGGGACATGATGCTTCCCAAGACATTTTCAATCTGCAGGACCCGGTTCTTAAGTCTGAATATTGGAGAAGAACAAACTCATGTGATTCTGAAGAAGCACAATCATATGGGCAGAACCAAGGGAAAACCCCATATGCCTGGGGGTGGGAGGAGCAGGAGCATCTTGTATTCATCTGTGGAGTCCCATGAGCCTGTTTGGGGACTGGTGCTATGTGTTTCTGGGGAGGTGAGCGGGGGAGGAGGCAGGTCAAGAGAAGGCAGAAGCTTATAAATATTGGGGACAGAGTGGGATGAAGGGTCAATAATAACATTGTGTATGGAGACTAATCCCTGACTATCTTTAGGGACAAAGCCATTTAGGTTTCTTAGGGAATGAGAAAGGGATATGAGGGTGTGTGATTGGGGAGCAGTGTCTGGGGTAACAGAAACACATGGGTCTGGGAGAGAAGAAAGAGTGATGTTTATGACTTAGAGGAAACAGAACTATGTATCTAGAAGGGGGAACAAGTTTGGGGATGATTGGGGTAAGATGTAGGGCACAGGTCTCTATGTGTCTAGGGAGGGAGGATAGAGCTATGTCAGGAAATAATAGTCATTTGTGTTGAAGGGAGAACAGAGTTGGGCATTTACATCTGGGATAGTTTTACTGGTGGGGGGGCTCATATTCTTGTGCGTTGAGGAAGGCACGGATTCTTGTATACCTGGGATTGAGGACTTTGGGATTGAAGACAGAGTTCTTTGTGTATTGCTGAAACAGTTGCTTGTGCCCAAGGAAAGAGTGGACAGATTCATATATCTCTAGGAAAGACAGAGCCTTGAGTGTCTCGAGCTAGGGACAGAGCCCTGTTTATGCAGTCCCTCTGAACTCTGCCCCATCACACTTTATATGAATTATTCTGCAGTCAGTGCTAAGCATTGCACCTTAGGAGAACATTGAGAAGTATTTAGAGCAAGCCAACTAGAATGGTGAGGAACTTCAGACACGTGCCATGTTGAAGAAGAAAAAGCTCTGAGAGGACGTGATAACTAACTGGGTCCAAGATTTGAAGTGGAGAAGAAAAAGAAGAAGAAGAAAGAAGAAGAAGAAGAAGAAGAAGAAGAAGAAGAAGAAGAAGAAGAA
>JAJPUD010009761.1:0-15069 GCA_023553655.1 Myrmecobius fasciatus | reverse complement strand
TTCTTCTTCTTCTTCTTCTTCTTCTTCTTCTTCTTCTTCTTCTTCTTCTCTCTCTCTCTCTCTCCTCTCTCCCTCCCTCTTTCCCTCCTTCCTTCCCTCCTCTCTATCTTTCCCTTCCTCTGTCTTCCCCCTCCTTTTTCTCTCTTCCCTCCCTCCTTTCCTTCTCTCCCCCTCCCTCTTTCTTCCCTTTCTTCCTTCCTCCCCCTCTCCCTTCCTCTCTCTTTCCCTTCCTCCCTCCCTCCCTCCCTTCCTTCCTTCCTTCCTTCCTCCCTTCTTTCTTTCCCTCCTTCCTTCCTTTTCCTTCCTTCCTTCCCTTTCCTTCTTCCCTTCCTTCCTCCCTTCCTTCCTCTCTCCTTTCCTTTCCTTCCTTCCTTCCTCCCTCCTTCCCATCCTCCTTCCTTTTCTCCTTTCCTCCCTCCCTCCCTCCCTTCCTTCCTTCCTTGACACAAAAATAAATGATTAGTAAAAGATTGCTAAATTGCTGAATTGAAGTGGGGTTTTTTTGGTTTTTTTGTTTGTTTTTGTTGTTGTTTTAAATAGAGCAAAAGGAATGATAAATGACCTTCTGAGAAGAAAGGAAGAAAAAAAGCCATAGAATGTTCAGAGGATTCTGGACAAGGGAAGCAATTAGGTAGATCACACACGCTGTATGGAAAATCTGATCCACAAGAAAAATGCTGACCAGCAAAAATGGCCGCCATGTCCAGGATGTCCACATGAGCAACAGCTGGGAAGTCAGAAGATCGGGGGAGTGAAAAAAGTCCTACTCTGACCCCTACTCTGGGTCTCTGGAAAGGTCTTTAAGAACAATCCTACCTCTGACACTAGCTATGCGATCTTAGTCCCTTAGATTTCTTAGTCCTTCATTTCCTTATTTATAAAACAAAACAGTTGGACCAGATGAGGTTAAGTCCTCTCTTGCTCTTGGCCTGTGGCTTATGACCCTTTTGTATTGTCCCCCTGCCAGCAGGACACCAACATTTTCCTCCCACCCCGCCTGGAGCATGACCCACATGCTCCCTCCTCACCAGGATGACCACCATATCCAGGATATTCCAAACACTGCTTAGATAACGGAACTTGTGAATCCTCAACTCCAATGCTTCCTCCACCACATAGTAAAAGATGAAGACGCAGAAGAGAATCTCACATCCCACGATGAAAAAGTCCCAGGAGCTCACATAACGGATCAGCTTTACAGTGCGGATTTGCCAGGATGGAACAGCCCCTCCTGTGGCTGGGAACTCCACCACCAGCCTAGGGGACCACAAGGATGAGATGAGTGAGCTATGGCCCCTTGTGACTGGCAACCTCCAAGAGTAGTGTTAACACCCGGAAAGAGGAAAAGACTTCAAGAAAGGGGACAGGACCTCTAGTCAACTGATAGACTAAGGAGTGGGAAAGGGCTTCAGGGAGATGTAGGCTCTCAAGGGTGGGGATCTGCACCCACCTTAGCACACAGAAGAGATTGATGTTGGCATTATAGACAGAGAAGTCAATGAAGACAACGCGGGTGCCCCGGTCCAGCCACAGCCCATCTTTCAGGCCACGCAGAATGTTGGCACTAGCCTCCCGGGGTCCTGGTAGATCCATGTAATAGCCACCGCCGCTGTAGCTCGTAAGTTGGCCCCAGTGAGAAGAGCCCCCCAGTTCATCCTCTGTATGGTATGTCCACCTGCCATGGGTGATAGTAGGTGGGAAAGCCAGTCCTTCCTTATAATAGTGGTTATACCTCCTATTAGTAAACTTCTCCCATTCCCCATCCCTATATACACCTCTTTTGCTATGGCTACTTCATCACCACTTCTCAAAGTGGCAAGAACTTAAGAGGTTATCTAGTCAATCCTCTGCCTAGGGTAAAACATCCCTGCCAAGATTCTCTCACTTGAAAACTCTCCAGTAATGGGGAAGTAACTACCTATCAAAGTAGCTCATTCCACTTAAGAATAATTCCAATTGTTAGAATTGGGGCCTCAACTTACCTTTCAGGAAAAAAACCCCTTCTCAAGTAGTGCTCTTTGGAGTCAAGTAAAATAAATTTAATTCCTCTTTCCACTCAGACCTTCAAATATCTAAAGAAAGCTACCATGTTTCTCTCTCCCCACCACCCCACAATCTCCTATTCTTCAGGCTAAACATCCCTAGTTCTTTCAACCAATCTTTCTTTGTATGGCATAATCTCTGACCTCATCCCTATCCAAGGTACCATCCAGTGGATGTTCTAGATTTTTAATGTTCTTCCTAAAATGTGCTATCCAGCACTAAACATAATATTCTAACATTGATTCTACTAATTCTAATTCTAATAATTGATTCTAATATTGATAAAGAGAGCAAGGGGACAGCCATATATATACCTAGTCCTAAAAACTATACTTCTTAATGCAGATTAAAGATTTTTCAACTGTCATGTCCCATTCTTGACCCTTATTGAGCTTCATTCAATTCACTGCTGTGTTTTTCCACATGAATGCTTATCAAGACACACAATCCCCATCTTGGAATTCTGTAGTTGATTTTCTTGAATGCTAGCTTAAGACTTTATATTTATCCTTGCTGAATTTATTTTATTAGACTCAGCCCATCATTCTAATTTCTTGAGATTTTTTGAAAAATCAGTTCCTTTATATATATTAATATCCATCCCAGTTTTGTGTCCCCTGAAATTTACAGAAGCATGTCATCAATCCCTTCATCCATTGACAAAGCTGTTGGACAGAACAGGATTGAGAAAAAATCCCTATGATACTCCAATGGAAACTTTCTTCCAAGTGGGCATGGATCCATTAATCATTTTTCTTTAGGTCTGATCACACAACCAGTTCCAAATCTACTTAATCCTTTGCTTAAATCTGAGTATACTATATGACAATCCCCAGAGCTCCTAGTCTACTATGTAAAATGATGATGATGATGATGATGATGATGATGATGATGAAATGAGGTTTGACTAGCTTGATGAAGTAATGACTTCATTCCTCCATCTTTATCCCTTTATCCCTTGTCTGGTCCCCGTTCCCCAAGATTTCATACTTGTAATTCCATCCTATTCCCCCCAATCCCCTATTTTGTTCCCTCGAATCAAGGGTTCCCTCATTACTTCTGCTTCCCTAGCTTCACTCCTCTTGAAATTCTCCAAAGCTCAAAAAAAAGCAATTTGCTCTTGCCCAGTTCCCAATTCTTTTTTCAGTACACCTGGACTAGACCCAAATCCCCTTTCTACCTGCTCTGGACATAGAGATCTCACTCACGCAGTGCCATTGAGGGGTCCAAAGGGGAGCCTCTCCTCCTTGTCTGGGGAGTAGACATCATAACAGCCCAAGATGTCCTCTCGGAAATCTTCATGCACAGCACATGAGTCATTCCTCACTTTGAGCTGCCGAAGTCTTGGAACACCCAGGAGGAGGTTCTCATAGTAGATGAATGAGTGTGTGCTCTCGCTCAGGCTCTGGTTATTATACCACTTGTTCCAATAGAGACTGTCAAGCAGTGGGCCCTGGGCAAACTGGACCAAGGGCAAGCCCAGGATTGGAGGGATGCTTTGGCTTTATATTTCCCAATCTAACACCCATCCCCCAGTCTGATATTCTGTAACCCAGAGCAGTTACATCTAAATATTACAGAATCGCAAATTTTCAAGGCTACAAAGCCCAAATAATCCAACCTGTGCCAGAAAAAGAATATGTATTACAATGTACCTGAAAAGTAGTCACCCAGCCTTTATTTCAAGACTCCAGCGGGATAGAGAATGACCACCTGAGCTCATCTCCCATCTAACTCCTGCTCCCATCAGTCTGACTCCTATGACCCATGACTATCAAATGATGGAGGAACCGGCTTGTCCCTATCCCGATCCTTCAAACCAATCCCATGTGGCTCTTAACCCAACACCTTGCCTTGGATCTCTTCCCTGCTCTCATCTTAGACCTTTGGAGAAAGACCCAAACTCACGCCCCAGAAGTCTTTCATGCTGCTGATGGTCTGGAAG
Source organism: Myrmecobius fasciatus (assembly GCA_023553655.1). NCBI lineage: Eukaryota > Metazoa > Chordata > Mammalia > Dasyuromorphia > Myrmecobiidae > Myrmecobius > Myrmecobius fasciatus. The sequence continues at coordinate 11,081 of JAJPUD010009761.1, read as the reverse complement.
GAGACTCCAGTAGCAGATGGGGTTTGTAAGAAGAGCTCTGACATCACTTTGGTGTAGTAATAAGCACTGGAGCTGGTCATTCCATAAGTCACTGGAAAGCAACAAGGAAGTTGGTTTCTTGGTCCCAGTCTGGACCAGCCTGAATTTCCATCTAACCTTAAAGTGATGGAAGGGACCAGTAAGTAAATTAGGGAAACCAGGTCTTTCCTCTCAAGGATCCCTTCAAACATCCATCAATAAGTCCTTATGATTTAATTGTCCTAGAATTTCTTTCTACTCTTCCTGGAGCTATCTCTTTTTTCTAGGCAATTCCATCCTAAGATTTGGCTCAATGTTCTATCTGGCCTGCTAAGATATTTTTGGTACTCTCTTTTGTTGCATAATGTGTAAGTTTATTCTTTCTTGATCTATATCATCCATAAATTTAAAAATATGCCTACCTTTATGAAGTCATTTTTCTTCAAATCACAATGTATTATTATAAGGACAGATTTCTGGAATACTCTACCAGAGACCTTTCTCAAGATTAAAATTGATCATTAATTACTTTTGGGACCAAACAACCAGTTCTGCATCCCAACTTCACTAGGATTGAGTCCACATCTCTCCATCTTATTTATAAGAGGCGTATGAAAAAATTTATAAACTGACTTTCTAAAATCCAGGTATAACTGATCTACAGTATTTTCTGCAAAGGTTGCCCTGACAAATGAGGAGATCCTAAAAGAAGTCTTCTTTTATGAACATCAACTGGCCAATGGGTCTGAATTTTCTGAGATATTGATGAATCTTGCAAAGTCCTTAGCATCCTAATACCCCGAGGGGAGCATTGGATTGAGCCAGTTTCCTTGGCAAAGTCTACACATAAGGGAGGAAAAGAAGTTGGGGTGGGGGAGAGAAGATGCAGAAGTTAATCATTAAGAACAGAGAGGGCTAAAACCCTAAACCCTAGGATTGTGAATACAAATATGAAGTCAGATTGGGAAGAGCTGACTTGCTTCCATGACAAGAATAGAAAAAAAGAGATATTATAAAAGAACAAAGAATCTAAAAGAGATCAAATTCATCTGCATTTATATGCCAGTGGGTGCCAGGGAGAACTTTAGTTGTAAGGCTTTTTTGTGGCCCTGAAATACTTCTGGATCCTTTTTTATCTTCCTACTCTCCCACCTACACCATGTTTATGTATTTCAACCAAGGCTCAATCCTGAGTATTTGCATAAGACTGTCCTCATAGGTGGAAAGAATGATTACTGGTGATTCCAGATTCTTCCCCATCCCTCCTTCACATAGGCTTGGAGCAAGTGCTACCCAAGCAATCATTCTCTTTGGGCTACATATAGTTCTTCTATGTTACTTAAACAAAACAGAACATCTCTTTAGTTCATTAAGAACTAAAAAAGTTTTTGTTAAAAAAGGAGGGAAGAAGAGAGGAGAAGAAAAGAGGAGAGAAGAGGGGAGGGGAAAAGAGGGAAGGAGAGGAAAAGAGAGGGGAGAAGAGGAGAGGAGAAAGGGGAAGAGAGGGAAGGGGAGGGAAGGGGAAGGGAGGAGAGAAGAGAAGAGGAGAGGGGAAGGGAGGGAAGAAAGGAAGGAAAGGGGAGGAAAGAAAGGAGGGGAGAAGAGGGGAAGGAAGGGAGGAGAGAGAAGAGGAGAAACTGAGAAATTGTATTTCTATCCCTTAGGTAATGAGAGGAAAATAAACTGATCAGAACCAAGGGCAATAGCAAGTAAAAAAAAGAGCAGAGTGGTGAATATCTGGATGAGAAGTCTGCTTAAAGCTTAACATAACTGGGAGTTCATATCAGAAGAACACCTCTAACAAGGGACATCATTGATGGATAGAGACCCAGTTTGAATTAATTTTCCTTCATACACTCCAAAAGGAAGACTACTCATCTGTCATTTTCCTCTCCTCTCAAACAGCATGGAAGATTCATTTTGACGTGAATCCACTTGAATTCTATCACTGTAGGTCTAGATCTTTTTGTAACCCCCACCCCACCTCCACCTTTTTTTAACCACATGGCCATTGTGGCACTCAGACACCTGAAAGCTGTCAAGGCTAGTCATCACTATCTCCCATGTCCTAGAATTCCACCATAGGGAATCAATACTAGGACACAATGTACATTTTGTTGGATGGATGAACTGTCTGGCCTCTATAAGATGTCTTCCTTTTCATTCTTTCCATTCCACTCTCCCTAAATTGAGGTTTACAAAAGGAAGCATAGCTATGGCCATACTGAAAACCCAAGACCCTTGATAAGAGGTAAGGACACTCCTGAGCAAGAGAGAAGGTGTTGTTGGAATGGTGAGGAAAGTGACTGAGAAGAAGCAGTCAGAGATGTAAGAAAAGATCAAGGAGGATATGAAGGGAATAATGAATACCCAGAAAAAAGGGTTGCCAAAGTATTTAACAGGGACAAAGCCTGAGAGAAAAAACCCTTAGATTTGTCAATAAAAAAGTGTTTGATGAGCTCAGAGAGATAGATTTCAGTTTACTGGTAAAGATAGAGGCTGGGGTGTGATGGAGCAGGCTCTCCAATCCATCAATTGCTACATTTTCAGTATGAGCACAGGAAATCCAGGCTTTATTTATTATCTTGTTCATTTGTCTATATTTAAGAAAATGATAGAAATGTTAATGATTCTAATTAAACTTTAAATTTGTTCTTCATAAATTTTTTTTCCTCCAAAGCCAATTCCTAAACACCACTGGAGGGAAATAAGATTGCAGAGTATTGATATCCAAGCTTGGCAAAAGCAGTGGAAAGAGAAAAATTGATGACAGTAACTATGGTTTCCATCAAGATATGAGGGAACTTCTTTTGACTCATAAACCAAAGAAAAAGATGGAAGATCAGGTGGTGTAAGCAGAGAATTGGGGAAAAAAGTGAAAGGCAATGTTGGTCAGAGAACTCTCTTCTCAAAGTGTAGATTCTTCAAGATGGAAATAGAAGGGAAGCCTCAGACATTAACTGAAAAATGTCCTGGCTTTTCTACTAGGTAGCTCTGTGACATTATCCTAAATGCTTTCTTCTCTGTGCTCTACTTTGTTCATCTGTAAAATGAGTTGACTTCAATTGGATAGTTTCTTAAGCTTTGCAAAGCCCTAGGGTGTTTCTGTGTGAGATGAATTCTATGAATGAAGCTAGTGATTTTTTTCCCTTCTAAAATGTTAAATGTGAAATGTATGTCAAAATTACTTATGGCATGGAGTTACATAGTATGAAAATAGGTTTAATTTCTTATATTTTGGGGCAAAGTGAATGGAGAAGAAATTCAAGAGTGGAAGAATAAGAAATCCATGAAAGATCAGGTCCATTTGCTCAATAAATAGAATTCTTCATGGTCAACATTGATCAGTGACTACTCTCTACTCTATGCAACTGGGTAGAGCATTAGATGTAGAACCAGACAGATTTATCTTCCTGAGTTCAAATCTGACCTCAGAAACTCGCTATGTGATCCTGGGCAAGTTATTTAACACTATTTGATTCAGTTTCCTTATCTATAAAATGAGCTGGAGAAGTAAATGGCAAACCACCCCTGATTCTCTACCAAAAAACCCCCAAATGGGATTATTGAGAGTCAGAAACAATTTAACAACAACTAGTATCCAACTCTGAAGATGACCAAGCCCTTATTTCCTTTCAACTTCCTCCAAAGAAGCAGAAACTAATTAATCTCTGGCCAAGAGATGTTAATCCTTCCAGAAAAACATTAAGACAGAACAAATTTCCCAGATGCTAATCCTAGTAGCATCAGAACCTAGGAGAAATTTTAAAAAATAAATAAATAACTTCCCCAGTCAGATGTCACAGTAGATAGAACACCAGAGGGTCAAGAAGACCTGAGTTCAAATCCAGCCAGAGACACTTAATACTTACTAGTTTTGTGATCCCAGACAAGTCACTTAACCCCAATTGCCTTGCCAAAAAAACAAACAAAAAAAAACTTTAAAAATAATTTCCCCAAATACAAGGTTTTTAGGGACTGACTTCCAATACTATTGAGGTCAAGTTTCCTGAGCTTCTTTACTTAGAAATTTCTTTGCAGTCCTAGCTGTACAGGGACAAAGCCTGAGGGGAAAAAACCTTTAATTTGTCAATAAAAAAGTGTTTGATGACTTCAGAGAGAGAGATTTCAGTTTACTGGTAAAGATGGAGGCCCGGGTGTGACAGAGCAGGATAAGTTGTCAGATCAAAACAAATCACCAGTGTTTTGGTGTTCCTGTCACTGGTTTTCTTTGGTTATGGTGACTACCTTCAGAGAGAGAGGAGACAGCATCATCCCCTAGCCATGTGGTCACAGATGTTTATAAAGTTATATTCATTCATTCTGGTTTATATGACTTTGGTTAGAAAAGGAACAATGTTCACTGTGTGAACATTTCCTTCTTCCCATCCTTCATCACTGAAAAGATATAAGGAGACAGATGTAAAAAGAATAAAGTTCAACTTGAACTTTCAGAAGCAAGACAGCAAGAGAAGCAGAGTCAGAGAAGCAGAATAGACTTTCCACATCTAAATCCCAAGACCCAGTACAATGATGAAACATAACACTCGTGATGAAACATGTCATCCACCTCCCCCAAAAAAAGGAGGATGGATTCAGGATATGAACTGATGATGATGATGAACAGGATATGAAACTGAGACATCAGTTTGTATGTGTGTGTGTGTGTATGTGTGTGTGTAATATGACCAGTGAAGAATTTTTTTGTTTTGCTTGACTATAAATGTTTGTAACAGGAATATTGTTTTTCCTTGCTTGCTCATTGGGGGAGGAAAAAAGGTGGGAGAGAGAGAGAGAGAGAGAGAGAGAGAGAGAGAGAGAGAGAGAGAGAGAGAGAGAGAAGGTGGATCTTTGTTTTAAAAAAAGAAATTTAATTTAAAATTTGAAAAGTAATAAAAACCTATAATTATATGAAACGCCATTCAACCCAGAACCAGCTAAGTAGCTAAAAAAAAAGAATGAGGAAAACTGGAAGAAAGACGCCAGGCGTAAGGCCACAGAAAAACTGAACAAATGTATCCGAGGTAAGATTATCATGGAGAAGAATTATTAATCAATGGAATGATGGCTGTGCCCAGGCCAACATCTTAAAGAAATCACATTGCCAAAAGTGGAAGATTAGGTGAAGGTTGAGTAAAGGAAGAAAAGAGACCTAGAATGGACAAAAGAGGATGAGATCTGACGGATGTCTGATTCTAAAATCTCATTTTTACTCCTTTTTCTGATGTGAGATTCTTTGAGTCCCCAAGGAGAAAGCTAACTCCTGAGCAGTGAATGAATGAATGAAAAAGTATGCATCATATCTCCCTGCAAAGTACTGTGTTTGATACAATTTGTTCAGGAGTGAATAGATATATAGAGACTGGATTTGAAGGAAGAAGCCAGGGACTGGAACCCCAGTTCTGTCATTTGTCATGTCAGGCAAGTACTTCACTCCCTCTTGGTCCGTTTCCATATCAACAGATGAGGAGGTTGGACAAGATAAATCTCTGAGGTCACTTCCAGTTTTAAATCTTAAGAAAGAACATTGACTTGCCATTATTTGATGTTTAAGGATGAATCATCAAAAGCCAAGAGCACCTTCCCTCCGCCCATATCTTCTCAATTCCATGGTGACCAGACCTGGCCTTGTACAAGCCCGGAACCTTCCTCCCTATTCCCTCCAACACAAAGCCAAGCTTCCCAGGTGCACCTAAAAGATAACAAATAACTATTGTTCCCCCACAAAGGCCTTTACAATTCCTCCTTCAACAAAAGCTTCCATCCATCATCCCAGGAACACAAAAGGAAACTAAAGCAAACAATTAGATTTGTATGGGGATCAAGAGAGGTGGGGAGGGTATAGGAGATGCTCCATCTGCCGAGGAAGACGTGGGCCCTGCCAGGTCTAAGTTGGTTCTGAAAAATGTCATACTTTTGGCAATGATATCACAGAATTTGAGAATTAAACAAAATATCAGAGGTCATCCAGTGCAACCTAGAACTGAGCAGGAACTCTCACCCCAAGCTCCCTGACATCTTTTTCCCATCAATTTTCTACTTATTAAAGAAAAGGCTTCATATGTTGGGAACAGAGAAACCTTCTTCCTCCCAACAGGATTCTTAGGCAGGGTTGCCTGGCCTTTGCTTAGAGACTTCCAGCAAAAGGCCTGTTCTTGTTTAGAATATCTCATGGTTATCAAGCTCTCTTTTGTTACATGGAAATTTGCTTTCCTGTAACTTCTATGTATGGTTCCTTCTGCTGCTGGGGAGTGGGTGGGACATTCTTCTTATTTATGATATCACTATTTGGAAATGACTAACCCAGAGTCACACAGCCAGCAAGTTCCAGAGCCAGAGTTCAAGCACACCCAGGTTGGATTGTTTTCCATTATATCATGCCATCTGTCATGGAGCACATTATGCCTTCCCTGTTCTAGGTTGGACTGGTTTCAGACTGGTGACTCTCTCCTCCACCCCAACCATATCAGGCAGCAGAATGTTCAAGATAATCCCTAGAAAATGAATGTAGTTCAACTACAAAACAAGCCAGACCCAGAAGAGCCTTCCCCTTTTCTCCAGCTGTTTTTGTCTCCATTTCTCTAATGTACCTTGTCCTATTCTTTTTCTTCTCTCTATTGAAGATCTCAGATCTCTCATGGATAATTGGGTAGCTCTGCAGTACAAGAGATAAAAGTGTTGGACTTAGAATCAGGAGGACTTGAATTTAAATCCTGCCTCAGACACTAACTAGCTGTATGACCCTAGCAAAGTCACCTAATTTCTCAGTTTCCTCTTCTGTAAAATGTGGATCATAATAGTACCAATGTCACAGAGTTATTGTGAGGATAAAATGTGATAATATTCATACAACACTTTGCAAGTCTTAAAGTGCTGCATAAATGTTAGCTATGATTATGATAAAGCTTAAATTGGTGGGCGTGGGACCTCTTAGTGGTGGGGACCATCTTCCTTGGAATTTCTCCAACTTCTAGAATAAGCTTTTTCTTATTTCAAAGTGTCTGCCTTATCCACTAAATTCTTTCCATCAGAGGGAATTCCAGATCTCATGAACTTTGTGATGGATGAAATACCTTCCTATATTCAGTCTCCCTGACAAATCACCCAGGTTTCCTTCCTACTGGTGAACAACCTTTCGAAATTGTGCCCTGGAAGTTAATGCTTTATGCAAGAACCACAGACAATTTCTATCAACAATAAGTTGTTGTTCAGTTGTTTTCAATCTTGTCTGACTCTTCATGATCCTATTTAGGGTTTTCTTGGCAGATATAGAGTGGTTTGCCAGCTCCTTCTCTAGCTTATTTTATAGATGAGTAAACTGAGGCAAATGGGGGTAAGTGACTTGCTCATCTACGAAGTGTCTGAGTCCAGTTTGAACTCAGACCCAATACTCTATATGAACAGTCCAAATTGTGTGTTTATGTGTGTGTGTGTGTGTGTGTGTGTGTGTGTGTGTGTTTCACAATGTCCACATTTGGGGATCTAAGTACACTGTTCTTTATAGCATGCTAGAGCTAGAACACCAGGAGAGCTGGACTGAAAGAGAATAATTTAGGAGAGAGGTCGGCAGCCAAGGGCTGGAACAAAAAGTGCCCTCCCAGTGATGATCAAGTAAAAAAAAATCGATCCATTCACCATTTGCTAAAAGAAGATTGTACATTGCTTTCTTCTTATCTTTTCATTCCCTGTACCCAAAAGCCCAGTAGCAAACATTCATCCCCAACAGCAGCGAAGCGTGAGTTTTCATGAGAGTATGAGTCTGTGAACCCTAAGAGAAGGTCCCAGACAACAAGGCTTTCTGACCCCAGACCCTAACTCCCTTGTCTCCATAAGGGCTCCTGTAGACTTGCTGTTCCTAGACACACTGCTCACTCAAATGTACTCACCACATAGCTGTCCCTCACAATGACTTACGTATGCACCTATCATTTTTAAAAATGGTTTAGCAGAAGCAGTTTTTTAAGACACTGATGTATCACAGAAATGAACTAAATCTGGAATGATGAATATCTACCCAAAAGTGCAATAGATGGAGAGATGTGGGCTAGATACAGTTAGATGAGGACCCAGATTTCTTTCCAAGTTCTGTTCCTTGGTTTCCTGACCAATTCCTTAGATCTTAGACCTTAGATTACATTTTTTTCTGAAGCCAGCACTTTGGAATCAACTTCCCTCAATTCAGATGTAGAATGGTGGAGAACCTGAGATTAAGTATCAAGAGATCTGAGTTTGGGAACTGTCATCCTCAGGTCTCATTTTCCTCATCTGTAAATGGGGTTGAGAGGAGTGAGGTATGCATTATGTTGAATAATATCTAATACCATATACAGTTAACAGTTTATGCCTTCAAGATGAAATCCTCATGACAACTTTTCCCCATCAATTTTCTATTTCTTAAAGAAAAGGCTTAGGTGACTTTCATAAGATCTCCTTGAGCCTCAGTTTCCTCACCTATAACATCAGGAGGGATTGAACTCTATTGCTTCCCAGGTAGAACAATCAATCTATAATCAATTAACTAGTTTTCTTAAGCATTTACTATGGGCCAGACACTATCCTGGAAACTGACAACCCTTCCTCCTCCCAATAGGATTCTTACCCTCCTGTTGGGTAGATGTTTAAGCAAGATTTCTCTTAACAGTTCCTGAAATCCTAGACTTTCATTTCCTTTACAAAGCTTCTAGGTCCAAGGCTAAGCCTACATGTGTATGATACAGAGAATATTTGAACTTCATTTTTAAGAGACTTCCTGGCAGATGTTTTACATTCAGCTCTTACTTACATAGGCAGATATCCACTAGAAACACCACATATACGAGCAGCTCTCTCAGGGTGGTCTTGACATAAAGTTCTCTGTTTTCCGCCATGTTCTCTGTTAGTGTTGTACCCCAAAGTCCTACAGAGCAGGGGGACATATTAAAAGGGGGCAGAACAGCAGAATCCCAAGGGCATTGACCCATCCATTCCTCCCAGTCCCCTGTGTCCCCTTCCTAAACCTGATCCTGTCTTTCAGGCTATCCTTCCTCCCCCAGAAGGTTGATGCTCTAATCAGAGGTGTGTCCAGCAGGAAACCCCTTCAGATGCTCCCGTCTAAACCAACTCCAAACCCATCTTTAAGAGTTCCTGGCTTCCCCTCTAGAATCTCATTCATTATAGACTTCCCACTGCTCTCCCACCCTATTCTCTGATGTCTGGGGGCATAGAGCTTAGTCATGATCCTAGTGCCCACAGTCCCACCCTCACACTGAGCTCATCTTCCTTCTGCTAAGGTCCATTTCTTGAGCTCACAACTCTTCATACACATTTCCCCAATGAAAGAGTTCTACTCTCAATTTATAATTATCTCCACTGTAACATGACTGAATACAATAACTCAACAGCAACTTGCTGAGCTCATGGCCTTCTCAAATTTACATTCCTTCCATTGAGATCACAAACCCCCTCCTCAAGTCCACCCTTCCCATTTAGTTCCCAGTCCCTCCATCTCCCCTGCTTAACGAAGGGAAGGGACTTTCCTTTAGCTACCTCGGATGCCACGACAGATGTGGAAACACATGTGGCGACAGCAGTCCATTCCTGATGCTCGAGGTGCCATCTTGAAGGGCCCATCTTTGGGCTTCTCTCCAGGCTGGCTTGGTAGAGGACCAGAGATGGTGCAGATCTTCAAGGTTGCAGGTGGTGAGGGAGGCCCACTGTAAGCCGGGTTGTCCCAGGCTCTTGGCCCCAGTCCCTGCAACTCCTGACCCTCAGGGTTACAACTGGGGTTTCCCACAGAAGGCATGACTAAAGATAAAATGGGGGTAATGCCAAAGGTCAGAGAGAAGCTTCAACCTCACCTGTTTGGACCCCACCTGCAGAAAGAGAAGAGGAGCAAGGGGCTAATCTGCCCAGAGCTCAGTTTAGCCCAGCCCAGCCAGGAGCCTGGGTAAAGACTACCTCTCTGTCTGCTTGGGGATTTAAGAGGAGAGGCAGCTCGGAGGCTAAGCTATGAGCCTATGAGGCAGGAAGGATAGAGGAAGAAAAGGGAGGGGGGTGTTCATCAATTATACCAAGGGGAGCAGTGTTCCCTTAGAATAATTAGAAAAAACTGGAGGGGAGGGGAAGAGGTGGGGCTGGAGTGATGGGGAGGAGGAGCTGGGTTGGGAAAAGGGACAAGCTAGACAGAGGAGAAGGGGGATAATGACTGCTTGGGGCTGTGCTCAGCCTAGTCTAGAGCTAGAGGAGGGGTGTAGAGGAGTCCCCCCTGGGAAAGATGATGAAAGGACTGTTAGGTTCCTGGGAAGAAAGAAATGGGGATGGGGGAGGGGGGGTGCTGCAACATAGCACTGGGCTGTAGTAAAAGCTCCTGAAAGGGCCGACATGGATTTGAGGGGGAAGGGTGGTTGTGGAGACTGGTACACTTCTGAAGTTTGGCCAATTGTGTGGAGGGAGCCTCCCTTCCTGTCTCTTTTTTGGGGAGAGAGGGGGTGGACAGCCCTCTTGACTAGGGGACAGTGAACCGAGGGATGGATGTAAGTGGTGGGGATGTGAATGAGTCCCAATGAGCTTGCCCAAGATGCCCTTAGGCTGAGAAGAGATAAAACAGCCAAGGGGCTTCCTCATCCTATTCTGGAAGAAGGCATCCTATCCCCTTGGCTTTACCCAAGAACATGGGTCTCCTACACTTAACCAAGAAGGAAGAGGGAGCTGACACCCTCTGAGCTGCAAACCTTGGGTGGGCAGAGGAGAAACTTGGAGATACTTTGAATTCAGGGAGCTTGGTTTAGGTTTCAGACCTAGTTCAGGATTCTGGTTTATCCTAATTTTAGAATAAAATTTTCATGTACATGAAGCCAGCCAAAAAAAAATGCTCTAAGTAAGGGAAAATGCCAATTATGTGAAGATAGCTTGTTTGGGGATGAGAAAAAGAAAGAATGGCAGGAAAAGAGAGGAAGGGCAAAGATGGAATTAGCCATGGAGATAATGCCAATGATGGGGATGGAAAACAGAGGCAGATGAAGAGGTAGATGGTAGTGTTAGGGTTCTAAAGGCACAATATTAGGAAACATTATCTTTTTTTTTTT